>PVIY010050796.1:0-15995 GCA_004026745.1 Myrmecophaga tridactyla
CCCTCATTCTGTCTGCAGCTCTGCTTTGCTAGTTCGCACATCAAAGGCACTCAGGAGTCCTGCCTCGGGGGCAGAGACTGCTCCACTCTGGGTTCAACCAGGCTTCTCAATCTCATCCGAACCAGACTTCCCATCCCCTGTCCCTTGCTGGCATTTGCTCCTCTTCAGACCCCAACTTGGGACCCACTCTCCCAACAGGTTCTGTGGGATCCCCCATTCTGAAAGGATCACCCCGTGGGATCTGGTCTCACTTCCTCACCAGGTTCAATCAGGCCCATCAGGCAACAGGCTGGAGTTACTTGGCATTTGATAATTTTTAATTTATTAATATTTTCACTTACATTTTTGTGCTCCCTATTTATTTATTGAAAAAAAAGAAAGACATTCTTGCTACTTCACAGGGAAACACACCATGTTGATTTTTAGTGCTTTAATGAGATAACTCACCTCCACCAAGCTACGAGAAACCTCGACCCGGATAACAGCTATTTTAAGTGAATTGAAAGTCTGTGTTTAAGAAGATTCTTGGGAGAAGGGGGCTTTATGGGCCGTCAGAGAGTCAGGGGGAGTTCGGGCCTCTCCCGGGTGTGTGAGTGGAAATGGAGCTGCTTTCCACACTGAGGGTCCAGCCTCCTTTCCAGGGCGAAATCCAGGAACGCTGGAGGGCAGCTGGGGTTGCTGCCAGGGCCTCCCACCTGCACAGGGTCACAGCCAGGGACCTGGCCTGGGCCAGGAGGCAGGTGCTCAGCCCCCTGCCCGGCCCCTGGGCCTCCAGCTCTGCTCCCCCAGGCTGCCCACTGCCCTCTTCGCATCCCCCAGCGTTTCCCCCAGGCTGGCCTGTGACTTGTCGAATCAGCTTCCAGGTCATTGGACATCGCAGAGGTTGAGAACAGGACCCTGAAGTCAGACAGGCCTGGGTCTGAGAGGAGAAAATTCCACAGTGAGACCCGGGAGAGCACCCCCCATCTCTGTTCCCTCATCTGCAAAGTTGGTGTCACGAAATGACGCCTTGAGCAGAGCGGTCGGGCTCAAGGGATGCAGTGAACAGGTGGCAACTCGTAACACCGAGGTGCTTGGAAAGAGTGTCCCAGACCCTCGGCACCAGCCGCCCGCCCCTGGGGAAGGTCCCTGGCTTTGCAGTGCCTCTGGTCAAGCCTCGGGTTGCTCACCAGAGATGGGCTCCCCAGGCCCGCGGGGGAAGTCTGTCTGGCTCAGCATGGTTCAAGACCTTCTCTTTCCTGGGGGAGGAAACGTGATACTGGATTTCACTAGGGCTGACCCCGCGCGTCACGCAGGGACAGGTGTGAGGGGAAGAGCAGAGCCCGTGGTGCACGGCAGCCACATGAAAAGACAGAACAAAGCAGGACGGTCTGGAGCCAGGACCCCGTGTCCCACAGGCCTGCGGAGAGTGGGAGGGCAGGCCGGGTCGTGTGGCCGGGGGCGTGGGCTGAGCCCTCACACCTGTGCCTGACGGTGCCTCTGGCCTAATTTTGCAGCTGATTTCCAATGGTTTTGTAATTGCTGCGGCATTGAGAGCATTTAGACGTGTCGACAGGAAGGAGACGGCTGCCTCTTTTTGGAGCGCCTACATGGTTTGGGCAGGATGTCCCTCACCTGTTTGGCTGGGCAAAGGAGGGGTCCTCCCAGTTTGTTGATGAGACCGAAGCTGGGGTGCAGGCAATGCCTCAGTTCACGGGCCAGGGAGCGGCAGAGCCAGGGCTGCCCTGACTTGGAGTGTCGCTCCAGGCCCAAAGCTAAACCGCTGCCCGCAGCTGAGGTCCAGACCCAGGCACCGGGTGAGCCGGGCCTGCCCGGACGCTGCCCTCGATGTGGACCCCGGGGCTCTGCTGTCGGTGGGCAGCGATGGGGCCGTGGGGCCGAGGCCCAGGCAGGGCAGAGCCGGCACGAGGGAGGAGGGAGGCTCGTGCTCCGGCTCCGAGGGTCATCTCGGCCACGCTCCCACAGGACCTCGACCCCAGACCAGAGGTTTCCCACGTCTGCAAAAGGGATCCTGCCTGGAAGCCCCTTTTCCACTTGCCATGCAGCTGGTGGGCCCGGAGTCCCGTCTGCGTGGCCTGGTGCCTTCCCTCTGCTGACCAGGGGCGTGCGTGAGTGTGAGAGGTGTGAGATGTGCCCGAGGTGATCTGTGGGAACCCCAAGGAGTGGCCGTTGTGGACATGCCAGCGAGGGGAGCTCTGCGGCCCCAGCCTGTGCAGGAGGGTTCTAAAACTAATGTGTTTTCTTGAGTTATCCAAAGTAAAACCTTACTCTTGGAAGAAGACTCTCAATATTCAAACTCTTTCGCTTTCCCTCTCCTTCCTCTCTTACTTTATCAAGCTCAAAAAGAAGCCCAGCTGTGCAGTACCAAGAAGTTGGCGGGTTTGACTTTTTTTTCAAATCAGCAGTTTCTCCCTTCCTAGACTTTCGTGACGATGTGTCCTTATCAGTACAAATTTTATTCATTTTTTGTGTATATTTTATACATTAACCACTCAGTCTATATTGTAAATAGCAGTAAGGCTTAAAAATTTCTTATTTTTAAGTACTGTAACATCTTACCCACACCCCAGAGAACTATCTTTTGCTCTCAGGGTGCTGCTTTTCACTTGGGGGCCACTGACCCAAGGAACTCCACTTGTCCCATTTTGTTGCTTCTAATGACATCACCTTAGATTCACATGCATTGAGTTTTCACCTCCTGGTGATCAGTGCATGCAGTTAAATAAAATGGATAATAAAAGAATGTCTTGGTCGAGGCAACTCATGTAAAAAAATAAATCCTGCTGGAATCTTCTGACTCTGATGGCTTCCACATCGAGACGGCCAACTCTAACCACCTCTCCATCTGCACAGCCAGTGGTAGGCTGGACACTGCAGACAACTCAAGCTCAAACGAAGCTCCCTCTCTCCCGGACGCCTCTCTCCCTCGGCTCCTGTGCAGTTAGCCTCCGAGTCCCGATGAATTTCCTTCCTCAAGGTCCTTCAGGCAAGCCCCTTCGTCCTGCCACTGTCATGCCCTTATCCAGGCCACCAGGAGCTCTTGCCTGGGCGACTGAAGCAGCAGAGGTGCACCCAGCCCCTGCAGCCTCCGCTCGTGGGCTAAAAGGTTGGATAACAAAGGGCTCCCCGAGGCAGAGACACGATTGTCCAGCGATGCCTGTGTCCCCTCAAACCACAGAGGGACAATTGAGACTCTTCAAAACTTTGGTGGCCCCACCGTCCCATGCTCTGGGTGACCCGGACACCATCTGAGTTGGCATCATGGCATGCTGCCCTAGGGAGGGGCTCTCGGGAATGAGCAGATGTGACTAGAGGGACGAGGGCCCCGCCAAGGCCACCCCTCCAGCAAGGCGCCTGTCTCCTGACTTTCCACCCATCCCCTTTCCACCGTGGTCATGCTAAAAGTGCTGGAAGGTGGCACAGCCAATCAATGGAATATCGTTTGGCCATAAAAAAGAACGGAGTACCAGTACACGCCGCGATATAGACGGACCTTGAGGAAGGAGCCTGTCACCAAAGGCTCCGTCTGTGTGTAATGTCCGGGCCGGGGAACGCCACAGAGACAGGGAGCAGATGAGTGGTCGCTTGGGGGGGTCAAGGCTGGAGTGTGTCGGGGGGCTAGTGAAAGCATGCAGGTTTCTTCTTGAAGAGATGGAGATGTTCTCAAATTGATGGTTGTACATATCTGTGAGTACACGAAAAATCACAGAATTGCACTCTAGGTGAGCGACTTGTAATGGGGACTACAGCTCAAAGCTGTTTGTGGAAAAGCCATAGAAGGGCAGCGAACGATGGTTTTATCACAGGGTCCATGGACGTTATCTTCAACATCTCACCCCAGAGTAGAGGGCGAGGGCACGAGGTGACCTTGGCTTTAAAAGGCTTCCCGTGGATCCCGTTTGGAAGGACGGGCTTCTTTGGGTCCAGGATGACACGTCCAGGGCTGCAGAGAGGACTCAGGCAGGGCGGGAGGGGTCGGCGGGGCAGGTGGGTGGAGCGGGTCAGGGGGACCAAGTGATCCCTGGGGGCGATGGTCCTGGCAGCCACGTCGGCCTGTGTCCCGTGCCCTGCGCGGGGTGGGCGCTTCACGTAGCCTGTCCTGGGCGCCCTCTCACGCCCGGCTTTGTGCGGCTGAGCGGGGCGCGCGCCTGCCGGGCGGTGCTGCTCCCTTCCCCCCGCCGCCTCCAGCCAGCCTGGAACGCGTCAGCATTGCTCTCAGATGAAGCAGTCTCTCGGGCCTGACACGCAGAGCTCTGATGTAGAAATTGAAATTTCACACTCTGAAGGGCCGGAGGGGGGGGTCCCCGGGTCAGCAGCGGCCCCCGCGTCCACCCGCTGGGGAGCCAGGGGGGACATGCCGCCCCGAATTAGCATGAGCACACGCGCGTGCATCAGAGGTTGTGCGCCCGAGTCTGCCTGACAGCTGTGGCCCCCGGCCCCCCTCGCACATGCAGCTTTCTGAGGCCGAGGCCACCAGTCCACTCATCTGGAGAATACATCAGCCGAATGCAATCTGCCTTCATAAGCACATGTCCCGGGAGGGAGGGGGCACGCGGGCGCTGGTTAGAAGTTGCCGGAAGGCTCTTTACGGGGCCCCCACGTGTGGAGGGGGGAGCGGAATGGCCGGGGAATTCAGCTGAAGTGCACCCAGTGTGGCGCTTGAGCCGGGCATCTAGAAAGCTCTTCCACGTCCGGGGCTTCTGATTGTCGCATCTGCTCTCGGACCACTCAGTCCACCCGAAAGGACCAGCCAGAAGTAGGGAAAGCGCCCCTCTCGGCCCCACTGGCCTGACGGGGACCCCTGCCAGGGGACACTGGGGCGTGCTGCGCGGTGGCTGGGCTCCAGGACGGGTGACGGGGCGCTGTGGCTGCCGCGCCCCTCCGGGCTGTGCCTGCCCCGGGCCTGCAGGCGGAGAGCACTCAGGTGGATGTGTCCCGTCAGCCCGTGAGCCGCGCCCCAGGTGGATGCCTACTGCCTACACTCCCGGTGTGTGGGCGCCTCTCTCCCACTTGTGCACACCTCAGATGTCTCAGAGGAGCGTTTGAGTTATTATAGACTCCCCGAGGAGATGGCTGTTGCCCTTTAAAATGTCCCCATCTTGCTGTGTTCCCTGGGAAAGCCTTTCTTTCTGGGCGCTCTCAGCCGAGGACCCCAGATAAAACAAAGAAGGTGGGGAGAGCAATTCACGTCCTCAGTAAGATCTGTGCGGAAGCCAAGTAGGGTCCTGGAAGAGCGGGTTTCCACTGCAAAGGACGGCACCGAGGCTGCAGCTGGTCTGAAAAGGGAGTTAACTTCACACCTGTCTCGGGCGGCTCTGCCTCTTCCTTAGAGGAGGGGCAATCCCATTTTGAACCCCAACTTTGGCTCTGAGATCGACAAGCTCTGACAGTTGGGTTCACTCTCCCTTGCTTTAATTCCCATACCCATAAATGTGGGGGGTTGGACCTGACATCTTCCCAGGTCCCCCAGGGCCTTGCGTGCCCAACAGCCCCAAACAAGGAGACAGCCCGAGGTGGCCGGGGGCCCCCCCAAGAATAACTGCCTGGGTAAAGATGGGGAGTGGACAGACCCTAGGGTGGCCCCCTGATCCCTGTCTCCTGCTCCCTCGCCTAGTACCCTCTGCTCGAGTGGGGGGGGGGGCACCTGCGGCCTGGCTGCTCCTAACCAACTGCAAACAGCACAGGTGGCGAGAGGCCACGTCTGCAATGATGCTACATTCTGCAGGACTCGTCGGGGCAGACTAGAGAGGGACACTCCCCAGCTGGCCTTGACGAGGTCAGCTACCATATTGCGAGGTAGTCTGCAGAGAGGGCCATGCGGCCAAGGACCGTGGGTGACCCCTAGGAGCTGAGAGTGGCCCTCGGCTGATGGCCAGCTGGAAACGGGGACCTCGGAAACGGGGACCTCAGCCCTACAAACCCAAGGCGGGTTCTGCCAACAACCTCAGGGAGAGAGGTTCTCCCCTCGGGCCTGGGTTGTGGGTGGGCGAGTCCGTGCAGCGGAGAACCCAGCAGTGCTTGCCCAGACTCTTAACCCACAGAAACTATGAGATAATATTGTTGAAAGCCACCAAGTTTGTGCTAATTTGTTAACTCAACAAAAGAAAACTCATAAAATGGAAAGCTCCCTGCTGCTCCCTCAGTGGCCTTGCCCAGGGGGTCCCAGCCTGTCCACTCTAGGAGCTCAAGAGCCATGCTGTGTGTCACCCTTTCTCCCGGGCTCACAGTCAGGTTGGCTCAGGGGTGTCACCTCGGCTCCTGTCAGGTTGTAGGTGAGCAAAACAGGGCTGAGAACCTCAACAGGGAGCTTAGGCCAGAGGATCAGCTATTGTATGAGCCAGAGACGGGAGCCAGGAGGGGCTGCTCGCTGGGCAGCAAGGACAGCCAGCTTATTACACAAGCCTTGGGGGTGGAGGACGGCGCGGGGGCCACTGGGAAGGCCGTGGGAGGGCGGGGAGGTTCAGACCAGCCACATGTCAGCAGCAGGGTGGGGGCCCTCCAAGGCTCAGGGCTCCCTGGGATGGGTTTGGGCATCAGGAATAAGGGACTCGGGCAAGAAGATGGAGCTGGCCGGGCTGGGATGGCCATGGTGGATGGATGGTGTTGGCTCAACAGAGCGGCCTCCACACCTAGCCAGAGGACCCGTGGCATCCACGTGCCCCCTGATGAGGGTGGACATGGGTGTCTGGAGGTGGGGGGCCCAATCCTGCCAGTGAGTGCCGAGACATAGCCTCGTCCAGTGGAGCAAGAGGATGACGTGGCCACCACTGGACACACCCAGAGCATTACTGCCACGTTGCAATGAAGCTGGGAATAGACTGGAAACATCACCAGTCCAGGGACCACTGCCTCGCACAAACCGCTGAGACACCAGAAAGCAGCTGACGTCAGGAGCCCAGGCAGGGCACGGCGGCCATGTGGGGTCATTTATTGACAAGAATTGACAAGACGAGCCTGTGGGGAGACGCCGGCAGGGAGGAGCTGCCTGCCAGCGTGTTTGCTTTCCTTCTCCGATCTAAGTTTCTCAACAGAACGTATGCCTCCATTCCAGGGGGTGTCTTGGTTTCTCAATTCTGCCTGAGCATGTCTGATGACAGGGGCCCCTTGGCGGGTCTGGAGCCAGGATCCATGGATCTGCCTGTCTTCTTGGAGGCTGTGGCCTGGGGTAGGGCAGCATCTGAGGCCGGTGGCTGAGGCCCGGCTTGGCCCTGCCCCTTGGCAAAGCCTTTGGAGCAGCTTGTTCTTCTATTGTGTTTCCCCAAATACTGGGTGTTGATGATTTTTTTTTAAAAAAAGAAAAGAAACTAAAAATGACCTTTCTGTGGCGTGCTTTGCACCTCTCCAAGTCTCGTCCCCATAGAGCGGCCCGCTTGAGCCTCTGTGTCCAGGTGAGGTGGGAGGGACCTGCGTTTCCCTTGAGGACGAGCCGGAACCTGAGCCGAGAGAACGTGCCGTGGTCTCAGAGGTAGGAGGTGGCGAAACTAGGGCTGACCTTGAATCCATGCGTGTGCCTTTGGTGTGGGACCCACGTTCTGCTCCATGGTGGAGTTACAGGATGGGGGTGAAAGTGCCTCTCCTTGACGCTCTGCCGGAAGTGGGTGTGGGAAAGTCTGCTTGACTTTCAAAGGCCCTGGGCAGCTGTCCTCCGTGTCCTTCCTTTTGTCCTGACAACTGCCATTTGGACATGTTTGGATTTAAGTGGATGTGATTTAGGCCAGCGCCTGATTGACAGGCTAAATTGCCTGCAGCTGGCACCCCCTCCTCACTTGCCTTTGAAAGTTTCTCCCCTTCGGAGTGCTGACCTCCCACGGTGGTGGAGTGAAAGACCGTGAAACATCGGGATGGCAGAGCCTGCAGGTCTCGGAATGGCCGAGCCTCGGGGTGGGTTTGGGGGGTTGAGTCCAGGTGGCATTAACCACAAGCAGACCCACACCTGAGCTCTTTCCTGGGTGCAGGACCCCTGTCCAGGCGTGTGTGTCTGCCAGGCAGATATCGGGGAACAGCCAAGAGTGGCTACTCCACAGGTTGCCTTCCCTTTGGGTTGGGACGCATGCACCTAAGCAATGGGGTTTGCTGCCAATAGACCAAGGAGAGACCGTCGTGAGAGACCCACCTGTGTGCAGGTATTGCACCTGGGCGTCTTGAGCATTCGGCTCGACAGGTGCTTTGTGATGGGTTCGAGACTACCCACGTGCGGGCTTGCGTTCAGACCTGCAGGATGTACAGGTGTTTCTCACACCTGTGGGCTGTTGTCCATCCCCCACCCCCCACCCCCGCCATGCACCTCAGCCAAGGCTGACGCGCTTTGGGCTCCAATGCTTTGCAAGCAGAGCTACAGGAAGACCCTCTACACAGACTGCAAGAGAAACCACGTGGCAGGAGAGGTGCCCTCACTCTCCTTTCAGACTCAGAGCTTATGGCTGAAACCTGCCCTGTCATGGACAGTCCACGATGGCGTTGGAGCCACCTGCTTTCCCTCACCTGAGAACTTCGGCAGTTTGAGGTTCAAATTTTCTATGCTTGATTTTACTCAAAGGTGAATTCTTTTGAAGTTTCTGGAAGGTCTGAGCAAGATGGACTCAGCTACTAGATGTCGTTAAGAACAAAAACAAAGCATCTTTTAATCACTGGAGCATTTGCCCCCAGACAGTTCTGGAAGCTTGGGCTCTGGATATTAATGCTGCCTGAAGTTTCATTTTTTGTTCTAGTAGAATTTTCTGGTCCATCTCCATCTTGAATCCAGTGTTTGTGGAAAGATTCATTTTAGCCAACATTTAGAACTCAGTTTATTGGCAAGAGATCTTTAAACTACTTGAATTCAAATGTTGGAAGCCTACAATGAAATGGAAAAAAAATCAGTACATTCTCCTTTTTAGGAGAAAGAAGAAAAGTCGGAGGAATTAAATGTATCTTGAGGATTCATTTAAAAGAAAGAAAATCCTGCTACACAAAACCCAGTGACTGTACTTTATAGAGCTCCCTGTCCAGTGCCAGCGGGTGTTGGCTTCCCTCTTCCTTTGGGCTCACTCTAGACACTGGGTTATCAAATAAAGTTTCAGATATCTTTCCTATACTAATTAAGGCAGAGAATTGAACTAAAATATTTTAAATGAGAAGTTGAAAAGGAGCATTTCTGATTAGCTCCACTCATCCAGAAAAGTATATGGCTCCATAGCGTGTCTTCTCCAGGGGGCTGGGGTGACTTACATTCGCAGTCAGCTCACAGCCGGGGGCCTACGGAAGTGCAAGGAGACTGTCCATGCTCAGGGTGCTTTTGCCTCATTGGCCTGGTCAGTCTGAGGACATCAGACCCATGGGGCCATCCTTAGAGCCCCGTGCATGTTCACAGGGCCTGCTGACCCCTGATGCCAGCCCTCTGGGACCCTTCACATCTTGTCCACACCTGGAGGTGGACATTTTCCAAGAGCCCAGAAGCTCTGGGCTTGCTCTTGATGGTCACCGCAGCTCTGGAAGGTTAGATCACGTGAATTAGCGAGTATGCACGGGAACGGCTGCGTCCACACATGCACCGTTTAAAGAAATTCTCGGTCAACCCGAGCACATGAAGCATCCCAGAAAATTAATTAATTCACCTCAAATCCTTCTCCTTCAGCTCATACGTAATACCGAAAGCCAGTTGCTAAAAATCAAGCAAATGGACATGTTGAAGATATCAACCAGTAGGAGGAAACTTTTAAATAAAACATATTCAGATGTGTTTGAATTGTGCATTAGCAAGGACACTCAGAATTTCCATGACTGCGGCAACAGCGATTGTTGTTTGTTTTCAAGGGCGACACACATGTTTCCAAGATTTGCTTTGTTTTGTTTTTTCCTACAAAGTTAGGATTTGCAAGGCAAACATGGCTTAATCTTTAGGAACACAGGGTTTAAAGATACATAAATAAAACCCCAAATTCACAAAAAATTTACGAATGTTGTTTCTTTCTTTCATAATTGTTCTTACTGCGGTGAAAAGAACCCTGAAGACTATTATATTTCTGGTGAGCTGAAAAATCATAAGCAGCTCTCCTCACTGAGGAAACTTGAAGTGGAAGGAAAAGCTCCAGGTCTTGAATGGAAAAATAAATTTAAAAGTCTAGGTCTGTCATTAACTGGGGAAGCTGGGGAAGCCATTTTCTTCATCTATAAAATACTGAAATGGAATACCGGATCATGGGATTATTGTACTTTGAAATCCATCTATGCAGTTTATTGCTTTTTTCAGCTGCGGCCACTCTGCATAGAGGACCCTGCAATGTGTCTGAAGTCTCTGTCCTTGGCGTGGCCCAACACTGGCCACCGGTGTTCTTGGAGCTGCAAGACACTGCCCCGGGGGTGAGTTTGTATGGGAAGAGTAGGGCCGATGCTTGACTCTTTCCCTTAGTTAGCTGGAAAAAATAGTGAGGTGGTTTACGAGCATCATCTGAAGCGGACCAATGAGTTTATTATAAACCCACAGATGTAAATCCGTTTGACATGTTTCAATCCATTGCAACTTTCCCCTCAGTGGTGCTCCAATCATCTCGCCCGTGGATGTGGCTGCCTCTTCTCACTCCCTTTGGCCCCAGTCAGTGGTTTTTGAGAGCTTCCTTGCTTCCAGCTGTGAAAAGATATTCCAAGCTAATCCTGTAAATTCCCTGCTACAGATCTGGAATCAGCTGTTTCTCCAGTGAACCTGGTTTCCGTTAGTGGGAAGGGGTGGTTAGGGATTAGTGCGGACTTGGGGTGCTTGGAGCTTCCAGGTGGCCTTTTTCTTTGTTTTTTTCAACAGACAAAGCTGCTGAGTGTCAATTAAAAAATAGAATTTATCAAGAACTCATGCCATCACTTCTGATGTAAATTCAGGATAAATTCAGATTTTTGCTTCACCTGATTTAATCAATCTTAGATTCCTGTTTACTAAGATTATATATAGGGTTTGTGTTGATATTAACAAGTGAGATTGGTCTGCGCTTTGCTCTCTGCTTTCATGTAATCTTTACAGGTGTGGGAATGAATAGTATACTTGCTTAATAGAAAGACGTTGGAAATATTCTTTATTTTTTTTAGGATCTAGAATAATTTATGTAGCAGCGGGATGATTGGTCTTTTATAGTTTGATAGAATTACCCTGTGACACCGTCTGGGTGTTTTCTCCACCAGATTATTAAGAGCCTCTGCTGCATGCCAAAGGGAATTCACACTGGACACAAATACCTTCACAGTCTGTGCCCATTCAGAGATGTACATATATGTATATTTCTCCAGAATTCCTGCACATCACTCTTCCATTTCTGTTTCTCCTAAGTTTTAGACCACCCAGCCAAGCCATCAGTCCTCCACGAGATTCATGTAGATCAATAATTCTGGCCATCTCTCACTCCAGACAAAATGGGCTAAATCTAGTGCTGGAAGCTTGTTCTCTGGGAGAAATTTCCTTCACCATGATCCGTCAGGGTCAGATGCGTGGGGCTGTAATGCTGCCCCTGACCAGTTCTGGGTGTTTGCGCACTGGTCACACCCATCTGTGCTGGTTTGAAAGGATTATGAACCCTAGAAAAGCCACGTTTTAATCCTAATCCATCTGGCGGAGGCAGCAGTTTCTCTTAATCCCTATTTAGCATTATAGTTTAGAAACTTAATTAGATAATCTCCATGGAGAAGTGACCCAACCAACTGTGGGCATTAACCTTTGACTAGAGGGAGATGTGTCTCCACCCATTCCAGATGGGTCTTGCTTAGTTTACTGGAATCCTTTTAAAAAGGAAACAT
Organism: Myrmecophaga tridactyla; assembly: GCA_004026745.1. NCBI lineage: Eukaryota > Metazoa > Chordata > Mammalia > Pilosa > Myrmecophagidae > Myrmecophaga > Myrmecophaga tridactyla. The sequence continues at coordinate 11,755 of PVIY010050796.1, forward strand.
TTTGGAGAGATCTTCAGAGCCATGAGAACCAGCAGAGCCCACACAGCCAGAGACCTTTGGAGATGAAGAAAGAAAATGCTCCTGGGGGAGCTTCATGAAACAAGAAGCCTGGAGAGGAAGCTAGCAGATGACGCCATGTTCGCCATGTGCCTTTCCAGTTGAGAGCGAAGCCCTGAATGTCATTGGCCTTCCTGAACCAAGGTATCTTTCCCTGGATGCCTTACACTGGACATTTCTATAGCCTTGCTTTAATTTGGACATTTTCACAGCTTTTAAACTATAAACTTGCAACTTATTAAATTCTAGCCTTTAAAAGCCATCCTGTTTCTGGTATGTTGCATTCTGGCAGCTAGCAAACTTGGACACCATTCAAACCAGATTGAGATTTTTCTCACAAGGACATCCCAGGGTTTGGAGAGAGACAAGTCAAAGCAACCGGAGATGATGTTGATGGAATCTGAGCCACCTCCTCACACTACTTATCCATCTGCTGGAGCCTCCCAAGGCCAGTCTCTTGTGTAATTTCCACTTGATGGCAGATCACTCTGAGGATTTGGAGACATGGGAGGGATTCAGGGAGCTGAAAAAATTATACTGCTGCTACCAGCCTGCCACTGGACCACATTTTAAGTAAATTTGGACTGTGGGCTTGGCTTTTTTTCCTGTTACATACTGGGGAGTTTCTTATGGTGAAGATCAGATCAGTCCTAGTGAAATAACGGGACTACATTTTCAAGTCGTTGCTTGATTAATTTTTGTGATTACCCAACTCTCAGGAGAACCTCCCAAAGAAATGAGCCCCCAGTTCCCTTTCTCCACTGCAGAGGAGCGCCCACCCGTCATCTCACTTCTTAGCTCCCTGCTCCTATTCAGACTGCATTAATTGGGCCACACTTACTTGGAAATAATAAGAAGGCACATTTGTGAGGAACTCTCTTTGCTTAAGCATGCTGGCCATTGTTTCAGGTTCTGAATGTTGGGCCATGCAGGGGACCATTGGATGCCCAGGTCTAGATTTGGGTTTAGGATGAGACAGTTACTTTATTAAAGTCTCCAGTCCAATCTACTTCTCCAACATACCTTGCTGGCCTTGTGTCTGGGGGCCTCGTTTCCCTCTGCCATGGTCCCCTGTGTGCGTCTCACTCTTAGAAGCCTCTCTGGGCCCAGGCAGCTGGCAGGGTACCCCTGGGTCATCCCTGCCCAGGCAGGAGGGCAGGAAAGTGGTGAGGAGGACATGGGAAGAGAGCAGAGAGGCCCACTGTCTGTACGTATTTCAGGTGCTTTTTCAGGAGCAGAACTTTAATGCCCAGCAGAAGGAGAGCTAACATTGGGAATTTTGGGAAACTTTCAGAGGAAGTGAGGATGCTGATTTGTCCATTGAGCTTTTTTGGGAAAATTTGAAAGCCACGGAGAGCCACAAATGAAGATAATAACCTGGGGCAAATCAGGGACAGTCCATTTCAGATAGTTCAGCCAACAGAGCTCCTAAGTTCTCTTTAGACCGAACCTTCTTTTTCTTGAGGGTGTCCAATGAGTAACTGATAATGTAGGTAGAAAAGCCACGTGGAGGGTAGCGCAGTGTGGAGAGAGTGCTGGGCAGGATGTCGGGTTCTTTCTGGTGCTCTCATCCAGGCTCTGCTGTGACCAGCTGTAGGGCCTTAAATTGGTCTGGGAGGTCTCTCATGGCCACCCCAGATCCCACGTCCTCAGACGCCCCTCAGCAGGGATAATAGGCAGCTTCTGAGGTGATCTGAGTCCCACTCTAGCCATCCTGTTGGCCTTTCCCTGGTGCCTTCGGCTCCGCCATCGGAGACCCAGCTGCTCTAGCTCTGTGGTCTGCTCCAGAGGAAAGTGAAGGCAGAGGGTACAGTCACACTGCGACTTCTGTCAGCTGCTGCTCGGTGACAAGGGGCTCTGAGGGCATCTCACTTGGATTGGAGAAGAGCCACGAGGTTCTCAGCAAGCTGGACAGAAGGGTTGGAAGGAGGAAATAGGCCCAAAGTGGAGAGGGGCCTGGAGGAGCATCCTGCTCCCACACCCGAGGTGCCCTGTTCGTCCCACCATGCAGAAGGGTGACAGGTCCGAGTCAGGCCCTGGAGGGCCCAGGGGCACTCAGAGTGGACGCCTCGCTTAGCCAGTCCACAGAGAACTGCTTCCTTCAGCTGGAAGTCCCTTCACACACATCTTCAGTCTCAGCCCAGCTTTTTGCTTGGCCCTTAGCAAGTGTGCCTATACTTTTCAAAGGAAACAAGATTTATTTCTCACTGAAATATTTGCATAAGAACCAAGTTCAAATAATTATTCCAGACTTCACTTCCCTTTCACTCAGCTTAGCTTCGTGCGCGCACACACGAATGAGTCATACATGAAGCTTTCTGAAAGTCAAAGGAGAAAATAAACAGATGCCTTAGAGGAGATGGAAAACTGGTATTGTTTCAATCAAAACTGTGAAGACAAAGGAAAGAAAAGAAAAATCTAAAGATAAAACAGAGCAATTTTCAATAGCAGGGGATTCAAGATCCCTTCAAGTCCTCATACTCACCCTGGGAACAGTTCCTGGGGGGGAGGGCGGGTTGGCTGTAAGGTCCCACATAAAATCACCCAACAAGAGGCTGGAACCAAAGGATTGGTCCAGTGAATGGTGGGGATGAGAGTATAACCCTATATATAGGTAAGGGTTAGAAAGCTGTGCATCAAAATGCAAATTGTCACCTCTCAGTGGGGAAATTATGGATGATTTTTATTATTTTATTTTGTATACATATTTGCCGTATGCCAATGTGGAAGTCACGTCCCCCATGAAGACATGCTCGCACCCTAAGCCCTGGTCTGTGAGTGTGAACCCCCTTGTAATTAGTTCCATAGACAATCCTATTTGGACGAGGCCAAACTGAATTGGGTGGGCCTTAGTCAATGTGGCTGAGGTCTTCGTAAGTAGAGGAAATTCAGATGCAGATAGGGGAAGCCAGAGAAGGGGAGAGCTCACCAGGTGACAGAGGCACGGGGCCACTCCAAGCAGCCCCTGGATGGTGGCAGCCAGCCGGGAGGAGGCCTGGATGGAGAGACCCCAAACTGAGAGCCAGTAAATTCCTGCTGAGAAGCCAACCCACATGTGGCATGTGCCATAGCAGCCCAGGCTGATCGAGGCCAGGGCTAGTTCATTATTCAGAAAGATTATAGGTTGTTAAGGAAATACCCATCGACCAGCCTCATTTGACCAAGTTGCTTAGGCAGACAACTTGTTCCAGGTATTCCGGCAACTGAAGGGCAGAGCTGGGAAAGGGACCCCCGTTTGGTGGCTCCCAGCTTGGGGATTTGTCTGCCCACCACCCTCACGAAAAATTGGGGAATTTTGCAAGCCAGAGAGGAGAACGCTTTGTAATGATTTTTTTTTAAAGGGAACATATTTTTACTTCCCTTTTGTAAAAATAATTAAGAACTAATCATAACTCCTTTCCAAATCAGCTAGAGGTAAATTCAGTGTGATGGAATGCCACACAGCCTTTTCTAAGGGCAGCGTCCGTGGGCCCCTGGCGCTGTCTGGGCTCAGAGCTGTCAGAATCGGGTGTGAGCAGTACAGGACCCCAGCCCAGCCCGCCAGCACAGACACCCCGGCGCTGGCCCCCCGCCTGGCCCCCAGCCCAGGTCCCCCAGTGCAGACCCCCTAGCCCAGCCCCCAGCCCGGCCCTCAGCCTAGTCCCCAGGACAGGGCAGCTGCCCCAGAGGCCGTGGCCCTCGCCCTTTCCTGTCGCAGGAAGCCTGCAAATTCCTCCGCTTGGCAGAGTGGGCCGCGAACTCGGCAGTAGCGTCCCCAGGGGGTGTCCTGTTGGCGAGGGCGAGATCTGCCCGGTGTGACACTGGCAGAGCCAACAGTCTCTGGGTTTGTCATCCGCCCCCCCAGAGGGCCCCCGGGGGCCCATGTCGCGTCAGCTGGGATGGTGGGGAGGGACGGGCGGCCAGCGAGGGTGCCAGAGGGCGCAGTGCATGGACCACTGCAGCCCCTGGAGAGGCCGGGACCGTTGTTTTAGGGCTGGGACGCCAAGACCCAGAGAGGCTGAAGCCCTTGCACCCCCAGGGCAGGTTGCTGAGCACGTGGCACCCCTGGGCTTAGACTCCCACCACGCTCACTTCCCAGCACCCCTGTCCTTCCACATCACCCCTGACCTGGCCATGGTGCTTTCTGAAAGGAAACCTGGGTGCCCCCCCACCCTGAGTCTATGTCTCCCTCCTGAAGCTACCCC
>PVIY010050797.1:0-16023 GCA_004026745.1 Myrmecophaga tridactyla
ACTACATATATTATAAGAGTCAGCTTCTAATCTCTGTTTTTATTAGCTCTACTTATTAGCTTCACTAATAATTTTAAATGCAGATTAAAAATGAAGGAGATCATTTTTCCTCCTTCAGATTAGCAAAGATTAATAATGCCAATGTTTTTTACATTCTCATGAAGAGTTGAGAGGAATGTAAATTACAACTTCTTTGTCACTAGGTTTCTAAATTAGAAATATGTATACCCTTTGACCCAGTAATCCTACTTCTTGAAATTATTCTAATGATATATTTGAGAGAAGGGACAGATCTATATAGAAAGGTGGCAGCACTATTTATAATATAAAAAGTTAGAAATTACCCTTAATGCATATTGATTAAATAAATCATGGCATAGCTTCACAATGCAGTTCTACATTGGGATTTGTAAAAGATAAAGTAAAATTTTGTATGTGTTTCTGTATGCCTAATATATTATTAAATGAAAGTAGTATTTTATAGAATTGTCTGTTAAACTGTTTAAAGTTAATTTACGTAAAAAATCCTAGAAAAGTAGAAATCAGATTGTAACTGGTTATCTTTGTAAGAGGAAGGCAAATTTCAGGGTATTGTCTTTCTTCTTTGTACATTCCTGTGTGTTTACAAAAAAATTTTTTTTTTACGCAACAAGCATGTATTATTTGCATAAATGAATAGGGAAAAATAAAGATTCTCATTTCTGAGGTGGGTGGAGAAGAGAAGATTTAGCAGCTATGCTTTTTGCATAGTTTAATCTGTAGTGTAACCTTTAAAATGCTTTCAGGACTCAGCAATGTAGTCCCAGTTTTTCAAACTGTCTAGAAATAGGCAAATATATTTCTGGGTAAGGGGAAAGAACAGTAAGAGACAGTGAGATGCTAAAAATGACTTTTTTTCCTAGGTTTTTAATAAAGTAAAATTACATTTTAATCTTGCAAATTGCAAAACTGTTAGGGGTGGAGATAGGGAAGAAGAGCAGTGCATGTGTAGTATCATCAAATAATACAGTAGGTTTTCTGCTGAGATTAAGTAGCCCATCCGAAAATGTTCTTAAGATCACAATGACTTTTCATCAGAAATATAATAAAAATAAAAGTTGAATATCTAATTATTTAGGGATTTAAAATTAAACAAACAAAATGGTCTGTACCTTTTATGCAAAGAAATGTGTGGGTGTAGAGAAAAAATTAATAGTTGAGAGCCCTGTAGCTAATCATCAAATGTTACCTATTAAAGAGGAAACAGCCCTTAAGACATTGTACTTAAATTCAAACCAATTCATATGCTAGATGTCTAGGAGTGAAACATTTGTAAAATGACTCACTTTAACTGTCTGCTTTTATTTACTATTTACTTTAAATGTTCACCTTTTCTATTCTTGGATAACTACTTAACTATTGCTATATTAATTTCAAGTGTTAATATACATCTGAATGCATAATAGTTAAAATTCAAATGTAGATTTGTTTCATAAATGAGAAAATTAGTTACATTTAATAATCATTTCCCATATATCTTTTAATGTTTTTTTCCACTAGTTTGAGTTTTTTTAGCCCGAATGAATGGTGGTCTAGAAGAGATCCCTAAGTATTAAGTTGTTTATAACTCCTTGGAGATTATATTTTTAAAATCGTTTGGACAGCTAAGCAATAACGGGTTTCGGACCATGCTAGATATGCATTTATAGCAGATGTTTTATTTTATTTAAGAGATATTTCATAATTAGAAATGCCAAAAGAGTACTAAGAATATGTAGTTTTCGTTTTAGGAGAAGTGAATACAAAATTCACATAACCTCTCTACCCTCCAAATTAAACTGTGAATGTCTTCACCTTAGCCAAAGTACCTCCTCATTTCTCTTGTTTTTTCCTTTATTTTCCAGTTTTAAAAATTCTGGTTGTTGCATTTAAAAGATTACTGCAAGTCAACATTGCTACATACAATAGCTATTAAAGATACCGAAAAAGAAATCAGGTTTCAATTAGAGATGAAAAAAGAAGCTGATCTGGTTAGGACTAAGGTAAATCAGAATACAGGGCAAAGAATGATGGTGTATGTATTCTAGAACTTCCCCTATTGTATGAGACCAAAGGCAGAGAGGTTTTTCGTGTCCAGAACCTAATTTATTGAAACACACAATCTAAATCAACCTGCCTGTATAGTTCATTTAAACAACCTGAACCTGGAACGGGAATGACCTTATAATTCTGTATGGCCTAGTATAATACCAGACATATCCCAGACTATGGTAGTCTGATTTTGAGGCTTGCCCTTATGAAATTTATTTCTGTGACGGAGAAGCTAAGATTGCCTATAATTATGCCTTGGAGTTGTGTCCAGGAAACCTCTTTTGTTACTCAAATGTGGCCTTTCTCTCTCTAAGCCCAACTCTGTAAGGAAAATCATTACCCTTCTCCCACATGGGGCATGACATTCAAGGGTGAAAGTCTCCATGAGACATGACTCCCAGGAATGAGCCTGGACCTGGCACTGTGGGATCAACAATGCCTTCCAGACCAAAAAGGGAGGAAGAAATGTAACAAACTAAGGTATCAGTGGCTAAGAGAGTTCAGATGGAGTTGAGAAGCTATTCTGGAGCTACTCTTATCCAAGCTTCAGCTAGATATTGCTCATTGCCATGGTTTGCCACCCCCAACCAATGTTCCTTTTAACCCTAGAGAACACTTAGGGCTCTAACTGAGACTCTACAAAAGTTTCATGCAGTAAGTTTGCTTTCCTGAAATTATAACCTTCAGGGGGTTTCTAGGCCAGACAAGTCCTGAAACCCAGAGGGGCCATCTTTTCCAAGAATAACAACTGATACCATCCCTTATCCTATATTGTTGATACCCCTTTTCAACTTGAAAAGGTTAGAATGGGCATATCCCAAAGATCTCTATAGATTGGCAGTAGGATCAAAGGAGAAGGAGGAGTTACAGTGGAGAAGATAGGATTTAACAGATTAGTATTCAGATTAGTATGACTGCTGAAATATGTTGATGTTTCTTTTGGCCTCCAGTGTTTTGGAGCAGCTAGGAGGTACAACCTGAAGTTGTGGAATGATAACCCATATCCAAACTTTGAAATCTGTTCTATTAACTACTTGTTAAAATATACTTTGAAAATTATTGCTTTTCAGTCTCTGGTACCCGCTCACTCCATGGCCCTTCCCCATCCCAGCACTACCAACAGTAATAACACTAGTAGCAGTAGCAGCTCAAGATGGGATCACTAAGTAAAACGAACCTCTGTATGGGAGGATTGCCTCCCCACACCACACACTGGGATGTGATGAAGCTGTGTCAGCCCTATGGAAAAATGGTCTCCACAAAGGCAGTTTTGGATAAAACAAAGAACAAATGCATTTGATAGTTCTGCAGTGGCTCAGAAAGCTGTCTGCCCTGAAGGCTAGTGGAGTTCAAGCTCAAAAGACAAAGCAACAGAAACAGGTCCTATCAACCTGTATATTTCTAATTTGCCACTATCCATGGATGAACAAGGACTTTAAAATATGCTCAAATCATTTGGACAAATTATTTCTACAAGGACACTGAATGATTCCAGTGGTATAAGTTGTGGTGTTGGCTTTGCTAGGATGGAAGCAACAGAAAAGTGCCAACAGAAAAGTGTTATTGGTCATTTTAACAGAAAATTCATTAAGATACTACCAGGACTTTCTCTATAAGCCAACTCAGTGGGTGAACTCTCTGCCCTCCCCCACTATGTGGGACATGACTCCTAGAGGTATAAATCTCCCTAGCAACATGGGACAGAACTCCCAGGATGAGCTGGGACCCAGCATCATGGGATTGAGAAAGCCTTCTTGACCAAAAAGGGGAAGAAAGAAATGAGGCAAAATAAAGTTTCAGTAGCTGAAAGATTTCGGAGTCAAGAGGTTATCCTGGAGGTTATTCTGATGCATTACATAGATATCCCTTTTCAGTTTATGGTGCATTAGAGTGGCTGGAGGGAAGTACCTGAAACTGTTGAGCTGTGTTCCAGTAGCCTTGATTCTTGAACACAGTGGTATAATATATAGCTTTTACATTGTGACTGTGTGATTGTGAAAACCTTGTGTCTGATGCTCCTTTTATCCAGGTTATGGACAGATGAATAAAAAATTAAGGATACAAAATAAATGAATAATAGGGGGATGGAGGGTAAAAATGTGGGTAGATTGAAATATTGGTGGTCAATGAGAGGGAGGGATAAAGGTATGGGAGGTATGAGTTCTTTCTTTTTTTTTTTTAATTTCTTCTTCTGGAGTGATGCAGATGTTTTAAAAATGATCATTGTGATGAATACACAATTATGTGGTGATATTGGGAGCCACTGATTATATACCATGTATCGGCTGTATGTGTGGAGATTTCTCAATAAACATTTTTTAAAAATTACTGCTTAAAATTTTTTTATTTTATGTATATATTTTATATTTCACAATAAAAAACTAAAAAATAAGATTATTGCATATATTAATTGAATGTGATGTGCTTTTCTATTCACTAAAATATTGCATTCTTACATAGGAAAAAAAAGTATCACTAGGGTTCTGGCAGCTACTTTAAATTAATAGTTTACATTAGAAAAAGCCCACATAGGCTTAAGATTTTCCTAAATAAAACTCTAACTAGTAACCTCCATTTGTAGTAATGGAAAGAAATGTGACGCAAAAAAATGTCAATTTAAAAGTCATTTAATATGAGTAAAATATTTTCTGACTTTTTCTTATTAAGCAGATAAGGGAAAAGTATCATCCTTTTACCTGGTCTTTAGGTATTAACTACAGGCCCACGCTGTTATTTCCAATATGAAATCCCCAAAATTCTGAAAAACATTTTCCTGGGGGGTTGAGGGGGGCAAGACTCATTTGATAGCAAGTGTTGCAAATGACCTGCACTCATTTGGCAGCAAAACTAGCATGGTTTAGTTTAGATTTTTGATATATTTTACTCAAAATATTGATTTGCTTGATCCCAAATGTCGCTGGGATGGTAACATAGTGTATAGTAAATGCATATTCCATTTTGTTGTGGGTTGAATTTTGAATTGTGTCTCCCAAAAAGTCATGTTCAGGTCCTAATTCCAGGTCCCATGAATTTGAATATATTTGAAAATAGGGTCTTTGAAGATATGATTAGTTAAAATAAGGCTTAACTAAATTAGGATAAGTCCTAATACAATATAACTGATAAAATGGGAAAGAAAACAGCAGACAAACATTGGGAGAAGGCCATGGGAAGATGAGCCCTAAGAAACTAATATAGATAACAAAATGAAAATGTTAGCAGTTTAAGAGTTGAGTAAAAAATAAAAAAAAAAAGCAGTGCAGTACTCAGAGGAGCTTAAAGAAGGTTATTTAGAAATGAAGTATTTTTTCTTTGTTTTTTTAAACTACAAAATTTGTTTGTTGCGTAAAAGAAGACCAAGAGGTCCCATGTGGATGGAGTAGGTGGGAGGAGGAAGGGGTGCCCAAGGCATGGGGCCTCTGAGACTCTGTGGGGCTCCAGTTCTTAGAGACTCCCTCTCCTCTAGGGTAATGAAGCAGGCTATATAGCTCCAGGCTTGCAGTGACTAGGGCAGTGTGACTGTCATGTTGTTGGAAAGCCCCACCATTCTGCTATAAGACCTGGAAGACCTTTGTGGCTTCAGGGCTGACTGAGCAGGGGCCTGCTGGTCCTTTCCTGGCCCAGTCTCCAGGGAGTATGGCAGAAAGGGCTGGCTGGAAAGGGGTAGGGTGGTGACTAAAGGATAGGGTATGGGCAGAGCTAGGTCCAGATGGGGGGATGGGAGGCAAAGGAGGAGACGCTGAGGTTGGGAAATGCAGGCAGGATAATCTTAAGGAGGTTCAGCTAACCTAAAGGGGAGGTTTGGGACCAGGGAAGAACAGGTGAGAGGTTGAGTGGGGATGGCCAGGAAAGAAGAATTTTGAGATGCTCTCTTGTTTATGGGGTAAAACAATAGAATCGGTATTGGAAGATCTGAGATCTGGTCTTGGCTTTGTCATTTTACTATATATTTGTCTTCAGAAAAGTCAGTTTAACTTTTCTACCTTAACTTTTCACATTTAGAAAATAGAGAATGATACCTATCTTATCTTCATTGAAGACTTGGTATGTGTCTTGATTTGAAGTTTTTATGTACCCAAAAAAGCCATGTCCTTTAATCCTCATTCAGTATTGCTTTCTGATTTTTCATAGAGATGTGACCCACCCAGTTGTGAGTGGTAACTTTTTATTAGATAGTTGCCATGGAGATGTGTCTCTACCTATTCAAGGTGGGTTGATTACTGAAGTCCTTTGAGAGGGAACCGATTTGGAAAAAGCTTTAGAGCCACCAGAGCCCACACAGCTAGAGCCTGATAGAGATGAAGAAAGAAAATGCCCCCTGGGAAGCTTTTGAAGAAACCTAGAGGGAAAGGTAGCACATGTTGCCATGTGCCTTTCCAGCTGAGAGTGAAATCCTAAACATCATCAGCCTTCTTGAACCAAGGTAACTTTCCCTTAGATGCCTTAATTTGGACATTTTCATGGCCTTCGAACTACCTGTAAACTTGCAACTTAATGAATTTCCCTTTTTAAAAGCCATTCCATTTCTGATGTATCACATTCTGGAAGCTTACAAACTAGAACAGTATGAAAATAAATAGAATTAATGCATGAAAAATAACTTTGTAAACTCTTGAATATCTGTGCTTACATAAGATAATAGTCCCATTATAGTCATTCAAAGGAAATTTAAGTTGGTTCAGAAAAGGCAAGATATGATCATTGCATCTCTGTTTTACATTGTGGCTTTTTAAAATAATTACTTTATTGCTTATGAATTTTGAAACATGTGAAATTCATATTTCAGGCTGTATGTGCTTTGTGGTCCAGGAACCTTTTTCTAGGAATTTTTTTCCCCCAGGTATTTGTGCAATTTTAAAATCACACTCTTCTAAGAGGCATAGTTTATATATCAGGAATATGGATCCTAAGGAACAATTTTTTGACTAAAAGCTTCAAGACTGATTTGAAAACAAGTCTTTCCTGATAAAAATACAATCCTACAAAAGAAAAATTTGAATATCTCTATTCAGGTTACTAGAATTTGGTTATTTAAAAAAAAGAAAAGTAGAATAATCCTGCTGCTTTCAGTATGTCCTGATGTCATTTTGTAAATACAAAGAACTTTAATTATGAAGAATTTAAAAAGGTTTGTGTGTGTGTATACACACACAAACATACACACACATATAGTTATACACACTACTGTTTTGTATTCTCTCTTGAAGATTTCGAGTTACAATATTAATTCAAGTATGCTGTGTTTTGAAATGAGATCCCATTAGAATTCTTTTCCAATATAAATTGTTTTTCATAAAAGTTTCATATTGGTTTGTGGCCCTGCGCCTTGGGGTTTTAAAGATTTTTCCTTTTAAATGCAAGACCTTTTCAATAAAATAGTGTTTTTCATCAGTTTGGTACTAAACATTTATAATTACTGTGGAATTATGAACAAAAATACATAAAGCTTTGAATATAGTTATGTAGTATAAAGTTAAGGTTGTTCACTCTATGATGGCATCTTAGAATTAAAACTATTACCAGGGCTGAAAACAGAAGGCTGATTTAATGTGATATGATTATTCTGAGAGTAAATACCTGGTTTCAGGGAATATTTTGTACTAAAAATGCTTACACATATCACCATGTGTGTATGTGTGTATGTCTGTGTGAGAGAGAGAAACACAGAGAACTTGAATTGCTTTAAATCATAAGTGCTTCACCCCTCATTCGACTCCCCATGCTGATTTCTTTCTTTTAAATGGAACCACAGGTACAGTTTCTTTTGCCAAATGTCAAAACAGGTACACATTTTTTTTTTAAAACACAAAAGGCAAAGAATGGCCATGTTTAACTTGTTACTCTTACAAAAGTGAAACATCTGATGAGAATTCATTACAAAATATTGCAATTGAGAAAGAAATGAGGTTGTTCCTGTGGCATGTAACACATTTTTAAGAATAACTGAAATTAGGACTGATAACATTATCTGTTGTACAATATTAGGCAGATCAGCAGGAGGATATAGCATGGACAGTGAGGACATTGACAAATCTCAGGACTTTATAGGATTTCTGAAATATTTATATTAATGACATTTTACTCATACACATTTTATTCAGAAAAGGTTAAGTGTCTTGTTTAATTTGACAACACTTCTCATGTAGCTCATAACTTAACCAAATAAACCTAGTTATTTCTAGTACTTCTCTTTTTACAAGGTGAAAGAACAACCTTTGTGATCTTCCACATGCCCTCTGGAAAACTCCAAAGACAGTTGAAGATTAAAAAAAAAAGAGAGAGAGAGTTTGCTTTGAGAAGATAAGATGTCAAAAGTTGTTAGGAAGTTTGAATACTTGGTTAAAGAGGATTATGGGTCATTGTGAAACAATACTTGGCTCTCTATTCAACCAAGGTGACAATAAAATATTTTAACGTGATGGTAGAAAAGAAAACCAACAACCTCATTTTTCCTCAAAAGTGACAGGACTAGTTTTTTTTTAAACAATCAAGGACATAAAGTCAACATAAAGTACAACAGATTATTCTGATAAAACACAGACTCTCTGCCTTTTATTACTGATTATTCAGAAAAAAAAACAGGTGCATATTTTTAAGTGTAATACTTATTTAAATACTAAAATGTATTAACATAGAAATGCCCACATATAAAAATACTTGAGACCAAGATTATCTTTGGTGAATATCCTCTACATATTTCTGTAAGTTCAGTTGCTTTTTAAGTCCCTGTCATATTACCAACAGAGGTAATAAAAGCTTCAGTGGAAAAAAAAAATCACTCAGAAAACTAAGACTAGAAGGAAAGTTCCTCAATGTGTTAAAGGGCATATATGAAAAACCCACAGCTAACATCATACTTTATGGTGAAAGACTGATTCTTTCCCCCTAATATCAGTAACATGACAAGAATGTCCACTGTTACCATTGTTATTCAACACTGTACTGGAATTTCTATCCAGAGCAAGAAAAAGACAGAAAAGGCATGCAAATTGGAAAAGAAGTTGTCATGGTCAGGTTCGTGTGTCAGCTTGGCCAAGTGGTGCTTGGGCAAGTGCTGGCTTGTCTGTTGCGATGAGGACATTTCATAGAATTAAATCATGATCATGTCAGCTGCATCCACAGCTGATTCCACTTGTAATCAGTCAAAGGGTTGTATCTTCTGCAATGAGTGATGCTTAATCTAATCACTGAAAGCCTTATAAGGAGGATTTGGAAGAGACAGACTCTTCCTGTTTTGGCTGGTGAGCCTCTCCTGTGGAGTTTGTCCAGACCCTCCATCGGAATCGTCGGCTTCACAGCCTACTCTGCAGATTTTGGACTCTGTGTTCCCGTGGTCACGTGAGACACTTTTATAAATTTTATATTTGCGAGTGTTCCCTGTTGATTCTGTTTCTCTAGAGAACCCTAACTAATACAGAAGTAAAACTCCCTTTTTGTAGATGACATGATCTTATATACAGAAAATCGTGAAGAAGCCACAAAAAAGTATAGAACTATTAAATGAATTTAGTAAGTGGTGAGTTACAAGATCAGCAAGTAAAAACCAGTAGAACTTTTCTACACTATTTGTGAAGAATCTAATGAAATAAGGTAAAAGTTCTACTTACAAAAGCAATTGAAAGAATCCAATATCTAAGAATAAACCTAGGATGTGAAGGACTTTTACACTAAAAATAACAAAACATTTACTAAAATAAATTAAAGAAGACCAAAATAAATGGAAAGTCATTTCAAAGTTATGGATTGTAAGATTAAACATTGTTAATATGTCAGTTCTACCCACAGTGATTTATAGACTTCAGCACAATCCCAATCAAAATTCCTTTCTTTACAGAAATGGGGGAAAGTCAATCATCAGATTTATGTGAAAGGATAATGGGCCCCAAAGTTGGTGGATTCATACTTTCCAGTTTTAATACTTATTACAAAGCCACGGTAATCAAAACAGCATGGTACTAACACATAGACAACCATATGGACCAACTGGACCAAATTGAGTGTTCAGAAATAAACCCTCACATCTGTGGTAAATTGATTTTTGACACTTAACAGGAAAATTAGGATATCTACATGCAAAAAAATGCAGGAAGATTCCTACGACACACCACATACAAAGATCAATTCAGAATGGATCAAAGAACTAAATATAAGAACCAAAGCTAAAAACATCTAGAAGAAAACATAGGGAAGCTTCTTCAAGACCTTGAGTTAGGCAGTGGTTTCTTTGATTTTACACTGAATGCATAAGAAAGAAAAGAAAAAATGGTACTTCATCAAAATAAAAACTTTTGTATATCAGAGGGCTTCATCATAAAAGTAAAAAGACAATTTACAAAATGGGAGAAAGTTTTTGGAAACCACATATCCAATAAGGTTTTAGTATCTAGAATATATAAAGAAATCCTACAACTTAACACAAAATGACAACCCAATTTATAAATGGCCAGATGTCCTTACTGTTTCTCCAGAGAAGATACGCAAATTACCAAAAAGCATGTAAAAAGATAATCACATCTATTTAATAAATAAATATTATCTATTTGTTATTTCTCCCAAGAGACCTTTTTGGTGTCTCTGGAAGAGAGTCCTTCATAGTTAAAGTTTCTCAAAGCTAATTTGTCATCAAATCCACCAATATGTCTTTCACTAGGACTGCTATATTCAAGGACTGGTATATACAAGATTTTAACTCTAGATTTCAGAAGAAACTTATGAGGAACACAATCTTCTCTCCCTCTCTCCCCATTTCTTTGCATCTCTCCATTCCATGTATAAAGGACTCAGATAATAGGATTAAGACCCATCCTGAATGAGGTAGGTCACACCTTAACTGAAGTAGTCTCGTCAGATATCACCTACAAGAATGGATTAACTTCACTGTGTGTGCTTTGGGTGTAAATGTTAGGAAACTACTACCTATCACTAGATGTTGAAGATGTTTTCCTCTAGGAGTTTTATGGTAGTGTCATTTATATTTAGGTCTTTGATCAGTTTTGAACTACTTTTTGAATAGGTAGAGTATGAGATAACGTTCCTCTTTCATTCTTTTTTATATGATTATCCAGTTCTTCCAGCAGTCAAGTGGATTTGGGAGCATTGTCAAAAATCAGTTGACCATAGACCTGAGGGTCTATTTCTGAACTCTCAATTATATTCCATTGAACAATATGTCTATCTTTATGCCAGTACCATGCTGTTTTGACCACTGTTCTTTTATAATATGCTTTAAAGTGAGAACGCAAGAGTCTTCTCACTTCATTCTTCTTTTTCAAAATATTTTTGCCTATTCGGGTCCCCTTACCCTCCTTCCAAATAAGTTTGACAATTAGCTTTTTCCATTTCAGCAAAATAGGCTGTTGGTATTGCATTGAATACCTTTGCATTGAATCTATAGATCAAATTGGCCAGAATTTTTATCTTAACAACATTTATCCTTCCAGTCCATGAACACAGAAAATCTTTCCATTTGTTTAAGTCCTTGATTTCTTTTAGCAATGTTTTATAGTTTTCTGTGTACAGGTCATCATTCCTTGGTTAAGTTTATTCCTAGATATCTGATTCTTTTAGTTCCTATTGTGAAGGAAATTTGCATGCTGATCTTGTATTCCGCCATTTTGCTGAACTCATTTATTAATTCTGGTAGCTTTGTTGTAGTTTTTTGGGGGCTTTCTAAAAATAGAATCATGTTGCCTGCAGCATTGAAGGTTTTACTTATTCTTTTTTACTTGGATGTCTTATATTTCTTTTTCTTGCCTAATTGCTCTAGGTACTAGCTCAGTGTTGAATAGCAGTGACGACAGTGGCATCCTGGTCTTGTTCATAAGCTAAGAGGGAAAGCTTTCAGTTGTTCACTGTTGAATTTGATGTTAGCTATGGGTTTTTCATATATGCTCTTTATCGTGTTGAGGAAGTTTCCTTCTATTCCTATCTTTCAAAGTGTTTTTATCAAGAAAGGATCTTGTCCAATGTCTTTTCTGCATGAGTCAAGATGAACATCTGGTTTTTCCTTTTGATTTGTTGATGTGTGGTGTATTATATTAATTGATTTTCTTGCATTGAACCACTCTTGCATACCTGGAATAAAATATACTTTGTCACGGTGTATAATTTTTTTGATGTGTTGTTGAATTCGATCTGCAAGTGTTTTGTTGAGGATTTTTGCATCTGTATTCATTAGAGAGATTGGTTTGTAGTTTTCTTTTCTTGTAGTATCTTTAACAGGCTTTGGTATTAGGGTGATGTTGGCTTCATAGAATAAGTTAGGTAGTGTTCTCTCTTTAATTTTTTGGAGGCGTTCGAGCAAGAATGGTGTTAATTCTTAGAATGTTTAGTGAAATTCACCTGTGAAATTGTTTCTTCTCAGGTCAATGTAGGTTGTTTGTGTGTTTCTGGGAAATTGTCTATCATCTAAATTGTCTAGTTAGCATTTTGTCTTTATCAGTCTAGCTAAGGGTTTGTCAATCTTATGGATCTTCTCAGAGAACCAACTTTTAGGTTTATTGATTACATTGTTTTGTTGATCTTTGTTTCATTTATTTCCACTCTAATCTTTGATGTTACTGATTGATTTCTCTTGCAGTTTCTTCTTTGACACACTGATTGTTTAAGAGCATGTGGTTTAACTTCCATATATTTGTGAATTTTCCAGTTTTCTGGCTATTGATTTCCAACATCATTCCATTATGATCAGAGAAAGTGCTTTGTATAATCTCAGTCTTTTTACATTTATTGTCCTGTTTTGTGCCCAAAAATGTGATCTGTCTTGGAGAATGTTCCATACACACTTGAGAAGAATGTGTATCCTATTGTTTTGGGGTGCAATGTTCCATATATGTCTGTTATGTCTAGTTCATTTAGCATATTATTTAGGTTCTCCGTTTCCCTATTGATGCTGTTTTGATGTTCTTTCTGTTGATGAGAGTGGTGAGTTGAAATCTCCCACTTGTAGGTATGTCTGTTATTCCCTTCATTTTTGCCAGACTTTGCCTCATGTATTTGGGAGCACTTTGATTAGGTGCATAAATATTTATGATTGTTATTTCTTTTTGGAGACTTGCCCTTTTTATTAATATATTTAATATATTAATTGTCAAATAACATTTTTGCATTTAATGTCTATTTTGTCTTCTATTAGTATAGCGTCCCTAGCTGCTTTATTTTGGGGGGGGGGGTGTTACTGCTTGTGTGGGCTATCTTTTTCTGTCCTTTCAACCTATTTGTATCTTTGGGTCTAAAATGAATCTCTTACAGACAGAATATAGATGGATCATATTTCTCTTGTTCATTCTGCCAATCTCTGTCTTTTGATTGGGGAGTTTAGCCCATTAACATTTAATGTTATTACAGTAAAAGCAGTCCTTGCTTCAACCATTATCCTTTGGCTTTTATTTATCAGATCTTTTTTTTTCTCTCTTTTTATAATTTTGGTTACTTTTAGTTACCCTTACTGTTATAATCATCATTTCTATACTCTCCTTTAAGCCTCAATTAGCAAAACTCCCTTCAGTATTTCTTGCAGCATAGGTCTCTCGTTAACAAGCTCTCTCAGCTTTTTTTTTTTTAATCTGTGAATACTTTAAACTCTCCCTCATTTTTGAAGGACAACTTTGCTGGATAAGGAATTCTTGTAAATTTTAAAATGTTTTGCATTTTAAACAAAGGAATATCAATAATGCAGGGTGTTGAAAACAGATGTAATTAATATTTTAAAACTTATGGGGTGTGGACTCCCAGGGATGTGGACCTTCCTGGCAACATGGGACAGAAATCCTAGAGACTAAAACAAAAAATGTTTATTTGGAACAAAATTTATATTTCGACTAGGCCTAAGAGTCATCCCCCAAGAGAACCTCTTTTGTTGCCAGATGTGGCTTCTCTCTCTCTCAGCCAACACGACAAGCAAACTCACTCTCTACGTGGGACATGACTCGCAGGGGTGTGGATCTTCCTGGCAACATGGGACAGAAATCCTAGAGACTAAAGCAAAAAATGTTTATTTGGTACAAAATTTATATTTTGACTAGTACATTTCCTATTATAACTTATGTGGATAGCTTAATTGAACACCATAAGTACATGGAACCTTGAGTAAGGCATGAGATTTTGTAGGTTTGTCCAGAGTGATACCTCGATAAATCCCAGAAGGATTTGAACAGTGAATAAAAAGTATTTGCAAAATGCCCCTGGGGGAGTGGTGAAAAAGGGGGAATATTCAACTTCCCCAAGTGGAGAATTCTTGATATTCTCACAAGCAGTGGGGACAGCCAAAGCAACAGGCCGAGCCCCCAATCTTGGGGGTTGTTCATAGGAAACTTAACCCCACAAAGGATAGGCTAAGCCTACTTAAAATTAGACCTAAGAGTCATCCCCCAAGAGAACCTCTTTTGTTGCTCAGATGTGGCCTCTCTCAGCCAACACAACAAGCAAACTCACTCTCTATGTGGGATATGACTCCCAGGGATGTGGACCTTCCTGGCAACATGGGACAGAAATCCTAGAATGAGCTGGGACTCAGCACCAAGGAATTGAGAAGACCTTCTCAACCGAAAAGGGGAAGAGAGAAATGAGACAAAATAAAGTGTCAATGGCTGAGAGATTCCAAACAGAGTTGAGAGGTTATTCTTATGCATTAAATAGATACCACCTTTTTCGTTAAGGCATAACAGAGAGGCTGGAGGGAACTTCCTGAAAATGTAGAGCTGTGTTCCAGTAGCCATGTTTCTTGAAGATGATTGTATAATGATACAGCTTTCGCAGTTTGACTGTGAGATTGTGAAAACCTTGTGTCTGATGCTTCTTTTATCTGCCTTATGGACAGATGAGTAAAACATATGGATTAACGTGATGATGAATATACAACTATGTGGTGAAAAAAAAGAATGTTTATATTGTATGTTGATTGGTTTTATTAATAAAACTTTAAAAAAACATGGATTAAAAAATAGTAGGGGGAACGCATGTCAAAATAAATTTAGTAGATTGAAATCTAGTCATCAGTGAATGGGAGGGGTAAGGGGTATGATATGTATGAATTTCTTTTTCTGTTTTCTTTTTATTTCTTTTTCCTGAATTGATGCAAATGTTCTAAGAAATGATCATGATAATGAATATTCAACTATGTGATGAAAAAAAGAATTCTTGTGAGGGTTGCAAAATTCTCAGTATATTCATTCATTCTCACATTCAAGAATATGAAAATATTTCCTCAAATATTCTTTCTGCCTCTTTTCCTTTTTCTTCTCCTTCTGGGGCCCTTAGAGTGCATATATGTGTGGGCTTCATATTGTCAAGGATTTCCCTGAGACCAAGTTCAAATTTTTCCATTTTTTTTCTCTTTTTGTTCTTTTGTGTGTTCAAATTCAGGTGCTTTGTTTTGTAGTTCGTGGATCCTTTCTTCTGCCTCTTTAAATCTGCTGTTGTGTATCTCTATATTTTTAATTTCATCTACAGTGTCTTTCATTTCTGTAAGATCTATTTTTCTATCAAATTCTGGATCTCCTCCATCTTTTAATTTGACCATTTGACTTGGCCATATCTTATTTCTTAGTGTGTCTTGTACTTTTTTGCTTGTATCTGGGCATCTGATTATCTTGATCGTATGATTTTGAAAGTTGGTTTCTTTCTGTTTTCTAAGATTCTGTTGTTGATTGAGTTTGCCTTAAAGGTCTTCTTTGGCACTTGGTTCATCCATATTTCCCAACCAAAAACAAGGCCAGGGTTTCACATAGAGGGTGCAGACCAATTCCGAAGGACCTTGGAGAGAGGGTGAGGGAAGCAGCTTCCCAAGAGTATACTTTCCCACCCTTTCCACCAGATGATGCCCTTTGGCAATTTGTTCTCCACAACCTAAAAGAGTAAGTTATTTTTTAGCCCTTTGATCACTGTTTCTGATGCAGGTGGAAATAATGGCCCTGTGGTGCAGCTGGCACTTGTCCAGAGAGGTCCAAGGCTGTG
>PVIY010050798.1:0-15995 GCA_004026745.1 Myrmecophaga tridactyla
CGCTTAGTATGGTACTTCTGCTAAAACTGAGGAAATAATTTGGGTGGGCCACGTGGCTCAGTAGGGAGAGTTATTGCCTGCCATGCTGGAGACCCAGGTTCGATTCCTGGTGCTGCCAATGCAAAAAAAAAAAAAAAAAACCTGATGAAATAATATTATTGTGATTAACTATAAACCATAGTTTATATTAGAGTCCACTGTTTGTTGTTGTACAGACCTGTGGGATTTTTAAAATTTTTATTCTAGTAACATATATACAACCTAAAATTTCTCTTTAAACCACATAAATTCACAATGTTGTGCTTCCATCACCACCATCTGTTCTCGTTTGCTAGCTGCTGGAATGCAATAAACCAAAAACAGAATGGCTTTTAAAGAGGGGAATTTAATAGGTTGCCAGTTTACAGTTCTAAGGCCAAGAAAATGTCCCAATTAAAACAAGTCTACAGAAATGTCCAATCTAAGGCATCCAGGGAAAGATACCTTGGTTCAAGAAGGCCGATGAAGTTCAGGGCTTCTCTGTCAAGTGAGAAGGCACATGGTGAACGCAGTCAGTTTCTCTTTCATCTGGAAAGGCACATGGCGAACACCGTCAGGGTTCCTCTCTCATCTGGAAGGGCACATGGCAAACATGGCGTCATCTGCTAGCTTCTCCTCCTGGCTTCCTGTTTCATGAAGCTCCCCGGAAGGCATTTTCCTTATTCCTCTCCAAAGGTCTCTGGCTGGTGGACTCTGCTTCTCGTGGCTATGTCGTTCTGCTCTGCTCTCTCTGAATCTCTCATTCTCCAAAACGTTTCCTCTTTTACAGGACTCCAGTAAACCAATTAAGACCCCCCAAATGGGTGGAGACATGTCGTCACCGAATCCAGTTTAACAACCACTCTTGAATAAATCACATCATCCAGGGAGATGATCTGATTACAGTTTCAAGGATACAGTGCTGAATAGGGATTATTCTACCTTTATGAAATGGGATTTTGATTAAAACATGGCTTTTCTAGGGGACATACATCCTTTCAAACCAGCACACCATCCATTGCCAAAACTCTCCCATCACCCCAAACAGAAACTATATCAATCTAGGATGAACTTCCCTTCTCTACCCCTAATCCAGACCCTGGTAACCCGTATTCTAGTTTATGTACTCAATGGATTTGCTTATTGTAATAACTGTATATCGGTGAGATCATACAATATTTGTTCTCTTGTGTCTGGCTTATTTCACTCATCCCGTTGTCACATGTATCAGAACTTCATTCCTTTTTACAGCTGGTAATCTGCCATTGTATGAATACTGCACATTTTCTTTACCCATTCACCTGTTGAGGGACACTTGGGTTGCTTTCGACTTTTGGCTAGTGTGACTAATGCCATCAGGAACACTGGTGTGAAAACACTTGCCCAAGTTCCTGCTTTGCAATTCTTTTGGCTATGTACTTAGAAGTAGAATTGCCAGGTCATATTGTAATTTGATACTTAAATTTCTGACAAACTGCCTGATGTTTCCCACAGTGGTTGCACCATTTTACATTCTCACCAATGAATGAGTTTTCCTGTTTCTCCACATCCTCTCCAACACTCATTTCCCATTTTTAAAATAGTAGTCATTCTGGCGGGTGTGAAATGGTATCGCATTGTGGTTTTCATTTACAGTTCCCTAATGGCTAATGATAGTGAACATCTTTTCACACTATTTTTGGCCATTTGTTTATCTTCTTAGAGAAATGTCTATTCAAATCTTTTGCCTAATATTTAATTGGGTTGTTTGTCTTTCTGTTGAGTTGTAGAAATTCTTTATATATTCTGGATATAAAACCCTTACCAATACGTGGTTCCAAATATTTTCTCCTATTGTGTAGGTTGTATTTTTATTTTCATGATAAAGTCTTTTGATGCACAAAGGTTTTTAATTTTAATGAAATCTCATTCATCTATTTTTTTCTTTTATTGTTCATGCTTTTGGTATAAAGTCTAAGAAATCAATGCCTAATACAAGGTCCTGAAGATGCCTCCCAGTTTTCTTCTAGGAGATTTATAGTTTTGGTTCTTATATTTAGATCTTTCACCCATTTTGAGTTAACTTTTGTATAAGATGTGAAGTAGCGTCCACCTTCATTCTTCTCCATATGGATATCTAGTTTTCCCAGCACCATTTGTTGAAGAAATGTTCTTTTCTCATTGAGTGACCTTGGCACCCTTGTCAAAAATCAATTGACCATAGATATGAGGGTTTCTTTTTGAACCCAATTTGATTCCATTGGTGTATATTTCTGTCTTGTGCCAGCACTATGATGTTTTGATGACTGTAGATTTGTAATTAGTTTTAAGACTGGGAAGTGTGACTCCTCCAAATTCATTCTTTTTCAAGATGACTTTGGCTATTTGGGGCCCCTTACTTTATCATATAAATTTTAGGTTTGGATTTTCCATTTCTACAAAGAAGACTACTGAAGTTTTGATAGGGATGGTATTGAAAATTTGTAAATTGCTTTGAGTAGAACTGACATCTCAATATTAATCCTCCAAGCCATGAACAAGGAATGTCCTTCCATTTATTTAGGTCTTCTTTGTTTGCTTTTAGCAATATTTTGTGGTTTTCTGCAGATAGGTCTTCTATATCCTTGGTTAAATTTATTAGATATTTGATGCTTTTAGTTGTTGTTGTAAATAGAATTGTCCTCGCTTTCCTCTTCAGATTGTTCATTACCAGTGTATAGAAACACTACTTATTTTTGTGTATTGCTCTTGTACTGCCACTTTGCTGAATTTATTATCCCTATCCCTAGTAGATTTTGTGAACAGAAATAATCTTTAAACTGAAAAATATACCAAGAACTATCTATCACAATTGCATACCATCCAGTGCCCAAATTCCAAAGGTAGATTTGAGAGACTATTGGCTGGATTCTGTTCCAGCCTCCTGGATACTCAGGTCAGTTCTTAAATTGGCACCAATTCTGCAGGTTCTTGGTAGTTAGTAAGTGCTCTGCCAAGGAAAGTGGTCAAGGACATCCAAGATGACCCCTTGGTGAGGGTGCTTTACTGATCAGGGTGCAGAGCTAGATCATTATATTTTATTGTAAAAAACACATATTCACATAAACATTCAAACAGTTCAAAGGGGTAAAAGTGGGACCTCAAAAGCCCCAATTTTTTTTGGATGCTCTGTTAGAACTATACCAAGCATTTACAAACATACACAATATATTATTTTCTTTCACACAGATAAGGTCATACTTCATATACTGTTCTGCAGCTTTCTTTGTTCACCTAATGATATATCCTGTGCCACTTTCCCTGATTCTTTTCACCAGCCATATAGGTGATGTGCTGGCTTGAAAGGATTATGTACCCTAGAAAAGCCATGTTTTAATCCTGATCCAGTCTTGTGGGAACAACTGCCTCTTTTAATCCCTATTCAATAATGTAGGCTGATTTTTTGATTAGTTTATATCCATGGAGATGTGACACATCCAAGTTTGGATATTAACTTTTGATTAGATGGAGATGTGGCTCCACCCATTCCAGGCGGATCTTGATTAGTTTACTGAAATCCTTTAAAAGAGGAAACATTTTGGAAAAAGCAGGAGAGCCACAAGAACCACGAGAGCCCGTGCATCCAGAGACCTTTGGAGATGAAGAAGAAAACGCCCCTGGGGGACTTCATGAAACAAGAAGCGTGGAGGAAAGCCAGCAGACGTCCCCATGTTCGCCATGTGCCTTTCCAATTGAGAGAGAAACCCTGAATTTCATTGGCCTTTCTAGAGTGAAGATACCTCTTGTTGGTGCCTTAGATTGGACATTTCTATACACTTGCTTTAATTGAGACATTTTCACAGCCTTAGAATTGTAAACTTGCAACTTAATAAATTCCCCCTTTTAAAAGCTCTTCCATTTCTGGTATATTGCATTCTGGCAGCTAGGCAAACTGGAACATATGGCTGTACTATAATTCCTTGATCACTATTGATAGACTTTTTTTTTCAGGGCTTTTGTTATTGTTATCAATACCAACAGTGCTGAGGTGGACATCCTTACCCCAGTGCACACGTGCTAACATATCCAGAGGACAGCTTCCTAGCGATGGGACTAAATGTATATCAAGAAACTGCTAATCCTAAAATTATATGATTCTGATAAAAAACATTTTCAAATGTTCCAATACAATCAAATGTGATCATTTTTACCTGGTGTTGGGGAATGAATTATGTACCCCCACAAAAGACACATTTTTGGGGAGTGTGCACCCATTTGTAAATAGGATTTTGAAGATGCTATTATTAGTTAAGGCGTGGTCTCACTTGTGAACAGGATCTTTGAAGATCCTATTTTGGATGAGGCCTAATTGAATAAGGATGGGCCTTAATTTGCATGATTGGAGGCCTTATAAAAGGAGAAAATTCAGATGTAGGCAGTCAGAAGAAGCAAGAAATTCCAAAAAGCCAGAGAATAGAGTTTGGCACATGATAGAAAATTAGCATCATGGAATGCTGCCGACCCAGGGGGACAGCATGGCCTTGCCCACACTTTGATTTTGGTCATCTACCCTTCAAAACCATGAGACAATAAATGCTGGTTGTTTGAGCCAACTCTTGAGTGGTATTTGTCATAGCAGCTCTGGCAAACTAAGACACATGGTTAAAAATCTTACCTTTTCTCAAGTCCAGAAAAGCCTTCACAACTTTCCAAAAATAAATCCACCACCATGAACAAAGATAAATTTTAGACCTTGAATTAAAAGAACCTTCACATTCTCTTTTTCTCTGAAGTGACATTAGAAATTTCTGGGAGTAAATTCTGATCATCACGTTTTTGAGAACAAATCCAAAAATGCTTTACATTCATCTAATCACTCCTCAATCATTCAATGTGTGCTAAAGGGTGCAAATGCCAGCTTCTGGCCTTCTTACCTGTCCCCTCCCATTTGTATTTTCTTCTCAAGCATCAGCTCGGGAGCATTTTTGGAGGTCTCCAACACGATGAGCTAAGAAGCTCAAAAAAGAGGCCATTGTTTGGCGCCTTCTATGAATTCCTCTCTTTAGATTTGCCTTCTTCAAGCTTTCCCTTCTCCCACAAGGCTGAAGTAGTAAGGGGAGCTTCAAAGTCTATTCAAGCCTGAAAGGGAGGGTCTTCTTCTCTTCCTAGTAAGCCAGGGGGAACCAGTGCAAGACCCAAAGAAAAGAGATCCAGATGGGGTGGCTCACTAAAGCTCCTCTCAGCTTTGGTTAAAGATGCTGTATCTTATATTAATGTTCTTTTGTTAAGTTTTTTAATTAATAAAAAAGTTTAAAAAAAAAGATGCTGTATCTTGTCCTCAATAATTTTTACCTTTTTCCTTTCCTAGCTCTACTATGCAACTGGCAAGTTTTGTAGGACCAAGATATGGTTATGGGACTAGATCGAAAAGGCCATTGAGCCCATTAGGCCTGTTATGGACAGCTTGGACCAAGGATGCAAAAAACTGGATGGGGCCTGATTCAGTTCACAAGACCTACTTCTGTGCCAGGATTTGTGGCCAATACTTCAGCTGTATGAGATATTCTTCTTCTTTGCCTCATCCTCTTGCACAGATTCCCCTCTGGGCCTCACAGGGGCTGGCCAGGGTCATGATGAGAAATTCTTCAAGAATTAAGGGACACTGGTACCCAAATATATCTTTCCAGCTCTTTATATCCTAAAAAAAAGAAATGACCCAGTTCAGTCTAGTTGCTGGGGAGTTACCTACTTGTAACAGACTTGCTTAGAAACCTGAAGAGCCTTTATTTGCACAAGGCGCTTCAAAAAGCAGAGCAATTTTAATTCTGTAAAACATAGTTTAAAAATGGCCCAAACATGCTGAGAAGATTCAGAAGAAAAGAATTCTTCAAAAGCTCTCACCCCCACAGAGGATGTTTGTGCTAGGAAGCTTTTCTTAGATGTGACGAGGACAAAGAAAATGATGCAGTCTTACAAAGCTGACCAAACTCCAGGCCCATTGCAAAGCCTGTCCAGCTCTGTTTGACTTTTGCCCTGGCCCCCCTCCTTGGCCATTCTAAGTTTCTCTTTTTCTATTTCAGTTGGGATGAAGAATGTACACGATCTCCCTCCAGGTCCATCCTTGCTGCAGATTTCTTGCAACCCTTACACAGTGGAATTATTTATCTACCCATGCGTGGGCAATGAGTATGAATTCGGTAAATCCCTCAATGGTAAAAATATTCTAGAAAAAAAATATTCTAGGCATCAGAATGACACTTGTCAAGGAGACCATCTGCTTTTCAAACCATTTTTAAGTGGTTTCTGAAGAAAGTTTCATTGTACTAATAGAAGCAAATATAGTAGAGATGAAGAAACAAAAGCTCAGAGCTCTTAGCTTGGGACTGTTATTGTTACTTAATACCAGGCAGATGGGCTCTTCTATGCTCCCAAGTCACTCCATTCCACTGGCTCTCTCTGGGGCATACTGAGCACAGATCCCCCTGCACACAAAGAGGAGCTCAGAGGTGGGGCCGAAGGGGCTGCCCTCACCTGCCAGACACCATCACATATCTGCATCCACATCTTAGCCCATCAGCCTCAACAGCAGCTGCGGGACTAGTCTTTTCTCACCGAGCCACCAGATGTCGCTTTGGCTCCAATGGAAAGTTCTCTGAAGGAAAGCAACTGTGGCTTCTTCCAAAAATCTTGCCAAGTTTGTACTCCAGTCACTCTAACAAGTACTTATTTTAAAGTCCAACTTTATATTGGGTACTGCAAAGCATTTTTTAAAGAATGTAGGCAATGTTTCTTACTATCAGGCACCAAAGGAAGACACCACAAAGCTAGAAAGATTACTCAAGTCACTGCAAAAATGATCCAAAGGAATGTCGTAGAAATGAACTCTATCTAGGCTAGACCTAAAGGCTTAAGAGAGAAGAGACTGCTTGATCGAGACCTTTAAGAACAGATAAGTTGGATTTGGGTTATTGAGGGGACATGAAGGGTAACATAAAATCTTGGCTTATTTGAAGGACACAGATATAAGATTTGCCTGACTGGTTTAGGGGAGGGTGTGGGGAAGAATGGGACAGAGGCTGGCTGGGTTATCGGAGGAGGGAAGGGACAGCTCAAAACCACCCTGGGAACTTGAGGCTTTATCCTCCCAGGTGTCCCTTGAACCTGCCTTGCTAGTATTTCCCCCTCATTCTTTTGTTCAACTGTTTTCTGTGTCTAGGAAAAGGGTGGTGGCAGTGACCACAATGGAATAAATAAGAGATGGGATGGTTTCAGGTGGAGGTGAAAGGAAATGATAACTCGTTTTTGTTCAGTGAATTTTGAGGTGGCAATGAAATTTTCAAAATGGGAGAGCCAGTAAACATTTATCTGACAAATATCGGGCATCTACTGAATGTGAGGCATTGTTCTGGGCATGGGAAAGATAACAAAAGGAGATGGTTGGTTATCTAGCAGGAATAATAGATTTTAAATACATAATGCTAAACATGAAATAATAAGTTAGCATAGCTTGGATGAGAAGATTTAAATATCTAGATTTGACATTCATCTATTTAGATCATAATTGAAGCCTTTCAATAATCGCTATACTGGGTTCTGTAAAAGAAACAAAAGATGTTTATGAGAGCATCCCACAAGCTTACCATCTAGTTGAAGAGACAGGTACATTCTCTTATGCAATCAATGGACAATATAGGATGTTAATGAAGTTTACCAGTCAGAGCCCTCAGTGACAAGCAACAGAAACTGGAGAGCTTGTGGAATTATCAGGAGGGCCAGAGAACCAGATTAGAGGTCTCATACTAGGCACAGTGCCCCAAATCACACCTGTGCCACCATTCTACCATTTCACTGGACACAGACCTGCCATCAGCCCCACTCCACTGCCAGCACAAGAACTTGAACCTTTGACCCTCTGCCAGTACCCTCCCATCACCCATCCTCATCTCATCCAAAGTTGGGGTGGGGGGAATGCAGCAGAAATACCCATGCTGCAACTGAAAAGAAGGATGCAAATGTGAAAATCTAGAATTTTCCAATGTCACAGTGACAGGTTGTTCTGTCTCCCTCTAGGCTCATAAGGTGGCAATTCCTAAAGTGGAAAGTCAGTTTAGAGGCTGCAAGGTGAAAAAGAATTCTAACATGTGCCACAGAAAATATTCGAACGTTCAAGATTGATAGGAATAGCATATGATAAAATACTGACTGCTCAGTAAAGGAGAGAACAAGAGAGAAAGAGAGAGTGAGAGAGAGCGAGAGCGAGAGCGAAAGCGAGAGAGAGAGAGAGAGAGAGAGAGAGAGAGAGAGAGAGAGAGAGAGAGAGAGAGAGAGAGAGAGAGAGAGAGAGAGAGAGAGAGAGGGAGAGAGAGGGAGAGGGAGAGAGAGATCACTGCACATGACCTACTTAAAGAATGGACCAAAAAAAGTGGATGCAGAAAGCACCACAGGAGGGAGAAACCGAGATCAGAGACTCAGAGATAAAAGGGCTTCAGAGCTCATCTGCGCCACCCCTCCAACCTCAGCAGGGAGCTCTTTACAACCAAAATTAGGGAAGGCATGAGGAAGTGTCCGCATGGTTTGTTTGTTTGGAGACAATGGAAACTCTACCTCTAACTGTGAAAGAGAAGCTCACTTCTTCTATACTTTTCCATGTATACAAATGATACCACTAATCCCCCAGCTCATCTTTGGTTCTTCTCCCCTTTTCTCTACTTAGATGAGTTTTTACCTTCTGTTGATTGTCCCACTACGAGTGTCACTCTGACTTCTCCCTTTCCATTACATTTCATCCTTGTGTTTGGATGACCCAAAATGTCTCCAGATGATCTCTGAGCCTTTCATTTGTTCTCTCAAATTGTCCTGCATATGACTATAAGATTAATGTTCTTAAAACTGTTACTGCAAACTATTCCCCAGCTCAGACAACTATAATGACTTTCAACTGCCCACTGCATCAAATCTGAACTCATTTGCAGACGTCAGCTGTACTGAATCCTCTAACTTATAATTCTCTACATTCATCACTCACTAACAATGAGGAAACCCACTCAAAATTGTCTAACTAGTTTAAACCACTTGTACTCTATGATTCTATATAAGTAAAAACCATATTTCTAACAAGTCTTTCATGAATCTTATCTTTTCTACAGCTAGGCAGACCACAATGAAACAAGGAATTCTAGAAAGTGTCAGCTTTCCAAGGAATGTAGGTATGTATAGCAACAGAGCTTCCAAAGTTCTGGAAGCTGTTAGCTAGTTCTCCAGTTGTCCCGTCCCGCGGGATGATCAACTGAGGCTCTAACTCCTGTGAGGGAAGAATGGTATGGGACAAGAGACACGAAGAAAGACAGCAAGACAAGTATTCTGATCAAGCTGCAAAAGTTTATTGCGGAGGCTGGGTATATATGCTTTAGAAGGAGAGGGGGTGGCTAGTAGGGACAGGTGGCGATCTGGGATTGGTGACTGCTGTTGCTAGGGTGGATGGCAGATGTACACTTAGTACTTTTGGCGCGAACTACTATTACTTCCATAAAGAAGGTTGATTATAGCTTAGGCTGTTCCTGCATCAGCCCTGGCGGCCATGTTGCATGTTTTCGGCATTGCTGAGGGTGGAATCTATATATGCTACCTTAATTGTCCCCAACATCTCCTCCCTTTGTTTTTCAAAAGGATGGAGGAGAAATGCTGATTGAGCATTCCTTTGGCGTTAACCTGCTGGGGGAAATAGAGGCCTCATTCCCCAAGTTGTTTGTGGCTCTGTTTTTCTGGGGAGGGGAATTTTTGCAGAGCAAACCCCTATGCAAATGAGGCATACTTCTCAAGGAGCTCGAAAATGGCCTTTGTTTTGGCCCTCCTTTGCAGTGCTTTGCCTCGCACCCAGCGGTACCAATCATAGCATAAGCTAGAAGCATACTTTCGAGTTGTATGCTGCTCCCGCAGGAGGGGGTTTCTTACCTGTGAAGGTGGGTAGCAGTCAGATATTCTGGATTCACACCTTGGTCAGCAAGGTAAAACCGGTGATAATGCACTTGAATGGGCCTGCCTAGGGCAGAGTCAATTTGGTCTTTAATTAGCTGTATTATTATTCTTATGGCCCAGGGTGCAAAGGATATTATAAGGAGTAGGGTTGCTAAGGGGCCTAGTATAGGGAGGAGGTAAGGGAGGATCCTGTTGAGTCCACCCCAGGAGGGACTTCCTTGGGCTTCCCGTTCACGTTTGCGGTTTGCAATTCCTTCCCTAAGTTTGATCATGGAATCTTTAACTATGCCAGAATGGTCAGAGTAAAAACAACATTCTTCGCCTAATGCAGCACAAAGCCCTCCTTGCTTAAGGAAAAGTAGGTCTAAGCCTCTTCTGTTTTGGAGAACAACCTCCGATAGGGACGTAAGGGATTTTTCAAGATGGGTGTTGGAGGTTTCAATGCAGGTTAAGTCCTCGTCTATTGCAGCTCTTAGGTTGGAGAGGCTTTGTTGTTGGAGGGTGATAGAGGCAATACCGGTGCCTAGGCCAGCAACACCTAAAAGAGAAGCAAGAGTAACAGCTGTGGTGAGCTCTCTTTTTTCTCTTAGCATGGCTGGAAGTCATGCATCCCAGTATTGATAAAGGTCTTCCTCATTGAGGAAAAAGATATGGGGCAATAGTGTTACTATAACACACATCTCTTTTGTTTCAGCGAGGGTTGTTCCTGACGCACAAGGGGTAAGCCCTGTGGAAGAATATAACCATTTTGCCCCTACTGGGGGAATATAGTATTTATTTTGTGACGGAGAGAATGACTGTGCACAGACTTTATTTAGGGAGGCGGGGATGTTCTGATGTTACCAATGCATTGCCCAGAGTGAAGAACGGATTGCATGGTGAGACCGATTTTTCTGCTACTCCAAAGACATTGGGAGGGATTGTCCTCATCAGAAGTATTAAATGAGGCATTAATGGCTATGGCATCATAATAAGGGGGCTGGGCAGAGAGACATAGCCAACAACTGCGTGTAAGGTTAGGAAAGGAGGAGTTTAAAGAAAAGAAAGTAGCTTGGAGCACTGGTCAGAGTGGGTTATCGGCTGGTCCGAGTGCTGTAGGAGAGCTTGTTTTGTTTGAAAGTGATAATGTTGAGAAGGGAGCAGAAGAGGTAGCGGGATGACTCTTACTTGGCTTGTGAGGAGGAGAAACTGGAAGCAGGGGCGCAAGCACTTTATTTTGCCCAATGGCAGATGTTTGCCGTATTGTTTCCTTTTTTATTTTAATAAGACCTCCAGGGTCGGTCCCTTCTACATAGATCCTGATGCCCCAAGTTCTACCGGCCAGCC
The DNA here is from genome assembly GCA_004026745.1 of Myrmecophaga tridactyla. Lineage (NCBI taxonomy): Eukaryota > Metazoa > Chordata > Mammalia > Pilosa > Myrmecophagidae > Myrmecophaga > Myrmecophaga tridactyla. The sequence goes on from PVIY010050798.1 coordinate 11,278, forward strand.
ATGAGGGATCATTAGGAAGCTGTACGGTAAGGTTTAGCTTTTCACAGTTTGATTTATCATGTAGATAACTGCGGGAGGGATTGCGGGGGGTGCATCCCAATGGGGCCCATTTTAGAGTCAGGTAACAGTCAGTGGAGGAGGGTTTCCAAGTGGTGGCTAATGTTTCACACCCCCAATTTGGACAGTAGTAATGGTTAGGAGCATTGCAATAATCTTTTTTGGGGGTTAGAAGATGGACACATGTAGTATTGGGCTTTGTTAACCAGATACCATTGGGGTGTGGCATCTGGAAATAGAATTAGATCGCTGGCGTAGACAATAAAGGATGGGCAGCTTGTTGTGACCTGGGTCTGTATGATTTTTGAATCCTCCCATCGTGCTAAGGTCCTGGGGATTGGAACCGGAGATAGGGAGGGAGGCACTTAAGCTATTAAGCACACTTTGTAGGAGAAAGTATAAGGTGGCAACTTTAAATGGCAGTAGGCTTAACAAGACCATATTGATAGAGGCTATTGGTTTCCTTGTTTAAGGAAAGCAGGCTAGCAGGGTAATGCACCCTACAGCGCATAAATATGTTACAGCGAGCAGAATTTTTTCTAATGGATTCCAACCCTTAGGAGCAATGGTCGCTAGTCTGGCTGCAAACAGCAGGGCTAGAAGGCTAATTAGTAAGAGCCAGTAATTCATGTGGTATCAGTGATGGAGTAAACCTGTCAGTAGGACTTCTTCTGACTTTCAGTCATGTGTAGGCTGGTTGTTTCCGGGCAGGCTATAGCAGGAATTGTTAACGCGCTGGAAGAGAGAAGAAAAAGAAAAATTTCTCAGGGAGAGGTCTCTACCCTGGAAAGGTCATTATTAGAAGGAAGGGAGGGGAGTGTCTCAGGGGTTTGTTTCGACAGTGGAGAATTAACATGTCTTATCAGCCTTTCTGGAAGCCAGCAAGGACCTTCCTTCTCTTGATCATATATGCAAGCAGAGCCTCGTCCCCAAATAATTACGGGGTCAGGCCCATTCCATTTTGATGTTAAGGGGTCGTGCCACATAATGGTGGCTTGTTGCTTTTGTGTTTGGGGGTGCCAGTGCCTATCAGCTGCAGACTGCCCATCAATATCTAGGTTTAAGAAGTTAAGAACAAAAAGAGCATGGTGTAGAAGGTCTCGGGGACGTTGTTTTGTGAGATTGAGAGTGCTTTCAGCTAGGCGGCACAGGGCATTTTTTAGGGTGCGATGTGCCCGTTCTATCATTCCCTGGCCTTGGGGGTTGTAGGGTATTCCAGTGGTATGTTTAATTTGCAATTGTTGACAGAAGGTTTGAAAGTTTTTTCCAGTATACCCAGGTCCATTGTCTGTTTTAATGAGTTTAGGTTGGCCTAAAATGGTGAAGCAATGTAGCAAATGAGAGATAACGTGTTTTGAAGCTTCCCCTGTTTGTAAGCTAGCTTGAATGAATCCACTATATGTGTCAACGCAAACATGAACATATTTGAGTTGCCCAAAACTGGCAAAATGGGTGATGTCCATCTGCCAGATTTCATTTGGGATGAGCCCTTTTGGATTGACTCCCACATGAGGGACTGGCAACTGGGTTACGCAGTTTTTGCAGGCTTTAACAATTTCCCTTGCCTGCGCTCTTGTAATGTTGAATTTTAGGTGAAGAGTGTTCGCATTTAGGTGGTGTTGAGCATGGGCTTGGGAAGCTAAGGCTAGAGAATTACAGAGATTGGGACATACCAGCTGAGTGGCAGCATTTGCCAGCATGTTGCCTTTTGTTAGAGGGCCTGGTAGTTTTTGGTGGGCACGGAGGTGTCCTATGAAAAAGGGGTGCTGTCATTCAAGGATTAGTTTTTGTAGTTTTGAGAACAAGGGGGCCGCATTGGTGGACGGTTTGATAAACGGAGCTGTTTCCAACAATGGAACAGATTGGGCTATATATGCACTATCGGTGTATAAGTTAAAGGGTTGCTCTGGAAGATGGAAGAAGACTTGTGTGACCGCATAGAGTTCGACAAGTTGAGCCAAGGTGTAGGGGGAGGGAATGGAAAAGGTTTGGCCTTGGATAACGTATGTCACAGTCCCGTTTGCTGAGCCGTCTGTAAAAACTAAAAGAGCCGAGTCTATCGGGCTGGTTTTAGTGACTTTCGGGAATGTGAATGGGTGAGTTTTAGCGACTTGGATTAGTGGATCGCTTGGATAATGGTTATCGGTATCACCTAGAAACGAAGAGCATGCGATTGCCCATTCGTCGTTAGTTTGGAAAAGCCAATGGATTTGGTCTTGAGTGTACGGAATGATCAGGGAATCGGGATCTTTCCCAAATAGTTGGCGACTAGTTTGTCGCCCTTTTGTTATTAGGGCAGCTACAAGAGAAAGGTATGGTGAGAGCACTTTTGTAGGAGTAGCGGGGAGGTGAACCCAGAGCAATGGGTGGCCTCGCCCGTTTGAATGTTCTAAGTTGGATTGCCAAAATACACCTGTAGGCGTGTGGGTTGTGGCAAGGACTATAAAACGTGAAGGCTGGTGGTAGTTAATTTGATAGCAAGTTTGGTTTTGAATAGCTTGATTTATGGTAGTAAGTGCCTGCATTGCTTCTGGAGTTAGGTTTCTGGGAGAGGAGGGATTTGCGTCTCCTTTTAAAATATTATTGAGTGGCACAAGAGTTTCAGCGGGTAGTTTTAAGTAGGGGTGAAGCCATTGGATGTCTCCTAAGAGCTTTTGGAAGTCATTCAGCGTTGTTAAATGAGAAGTTCGCAGCTGAATGCGGGGTGTTAGAACTTGCTGGTGCCAAAGTTCAAACCCCAGATAGGAAAAAGGGTCTGAAGTTTGCACTTTGTCAGGGGCTATGTGAAGACCTCTTGTTGTTAAATTTTTGAGAAGGTCTTGAAAACAAGCATGTAGCTTGGATATGTCCTGGCCTGCTAACAGGATATCGTCCATGTAATGAAGAATGTAGATTTGTGGCCATAATTGTCTGATAGGGTTAACGGCCTCAGCAACAAATTTTTGGCATAATGTTGGACTGTTGGCCATGCCCTGAGGTAAAACTTTCCATTGAAACCGGGGCATAGGGCTTTGAAAGTCAATCTGAGGAACACTAAAGGCAAAATGCTGCCTGTCTTCTGGGTGAAGAGGTATGGAGAAAAAACAATCTTTTAAATCTATAACTATTTTGTGAAAACCGATGGGGATAGCAACTCCCTGGGTGAAGGGAGACCAGGCTGCAGCGCTCCCATAGGTACCATTGCTTTGTTTACAGCTCGTAAGTCTTGTAGCAGTCTCCATTTGCCTGACTTCTTTTTTTTTTTTATAAACTTTTTTATTAATTAAAAAACTTAACAAAAGAACCTGACTTCTTTTTTATGATAAATATAGGAGTGTTCCAAGGGGACTGAGTAGGTTCAATATGTCCAGCATTAAGTTGTTCCTGTACTAACTCTATAGCCGCTAGGGTCTTTTCCTGAGTTAGAGGCCATTGATCAACCCATACTGGTTGTGTGGATCTCCAGGAAATTTTTTCAGCATGGGGTACAGGGATGTTAATGGCCATCAGGCTAAATTTTGGGAGAGTCCGAGTCCTGCTTTGGCTGTGTTAGGTATTACGGAGATGGGTTGCCTTATTCCTTGATTAGATCTGCCTAAGCCCTTGCTAGGAAGAAAATTCATGTTGAGCATTTGGGCAGTAACAGCATCATTAGGGCTGCACATAATAACTTTCATTTGGGTTAGGATATCTCTACCCCAGAGATTAACGGGGAGATGGGGGATAATATATGGCACAACCGTACCAGCATTCCCTTCCTTATCTTCCCATTTTAGGGTTTGTGAACTTTGCAGAGGATTTGTGGCTTCCCCTATTCCCTTTAGGTGGGTGGCAGCGGCCATGAGGGGCCGGCCAGGTTTTAGGCCAGTGATTTAAGGATATAACTGTGGCATCGGCTCCTATGTCCAAAATCCCTTCAAATGGTTTACCATTTAGTTTAAGTTTTAAGGTGGACCGATTACGGGATATTGGCTGTGCCCAAAAAACATCGGAAGATCCAGGACCCTCTGCGGGGCGCTGGAGTTTTTTGAAGTTTGAGTTGATATGGTGAAGGGGGAGTATTACAAGCTGTGCTATTCGAGTGCCAGGAGGAATGGGGATAATATTGTTTGAGGTGGCTGCAATTATTTGTATTTCACCTTTAAAGTCATTATCTAGTACACCTGGGATGATTTGGACTCCGCGTAGGGTGACACTAGCCCTTCCTAAAATGAGACCAAAAGTATTTGGGGGCAGTGGTCCAGACTCCCATTGGTATGAGGAGAGGACTGGTTTCTGGGGTTAATATTGATACGGAGGCGGCTCAGAGGTCCAGTCCTGCTCTCCCTGAGGTTGCCCTCCAGAGGTCTGAGATACGGCAGCATGGTTTATGGTTGGGAGTGCGGGCAGCACGACTGGGGATGGAGGAACGAACCGTATTGCCCCTGGGTTCGCTTTGGTTGGGGCCTGGGGCTGGCCCCATTGGGAGTTTCCCTGGGACTTGCGGTTTAGGGGTTGGCCGTTTATGTCCGCTCGAGAACGGCATTCGGATGCCCAATGGAACCCCTTTTTACAGCGGGGGCAAATAGAGGGCGGCAATGGAGATTTGCTAGTGGTGGGTAAGGGGGAATTGGTTCGTGGCACGGGGCAATTTTTTGAGAAGTGGCCAGGTTGTTTACAGTTATAGCATGTTGGGGGCTTTG
>PVIY010050799.1:0-16002 GCA_004026745.1 Myrmecophaga tridactyla
GACACAGGTCATAAATCTCTTTGATCTTCTTCTTTAAGCTAAGGATAGAATCAAGCAAAGAAGCAAGTTCATTCATTAAAAAAAAATGCTTTTGATTGAAACGATTTCATTTAGTAACAAGTAATTTATCATGTTTTTTGCCCCCCTCTCAGGTTTGGTTTATTTTCGATTACAGCCTGTCACCACAGTTAAATCTTTGCTGGGGTTCCAGCTACATGTTATTTTTGGGTTCTTGTTCAATGGGGGTCAGGCAAAACTTCCAAGAGAAGCATGGGCAGGGGCTGTAGTTTGAGGGGTGAGACAAACAACAATAAAAATTAATAAATTTTAAACCAAAAAATATCTGTCATAGCTTAGCTCGTGAGCATCCCCGACTTGCTTTAGATGTGCCAACAGTGCCCTCTCTTGCCTAGTCACAGCTTACATTGAATCCTCATTTTCCATACACAGCTTCACAAATCCAACTCCTCTCTTCTTCCCATTGCTCCCCCAAATCACCACTCAAAACAGAATCCGGGCTTCTTAAAGCATTCTTTTTTCCAATTTATTCATTAAAAATGTATTTCTGACCGTTATTAATGTTCCTTTTGTTCCTGGCTCAGATCTTAACAGAAAACACCTTGGAGGAGCAAGCCTAACTCATCAGCACTGTTCCTTTGGAGATGTAACATAAGCAATCCTAGCAGAGGGGGATCGGCACCTCTCCTTCCCATGAGGAGGCCTAATTCTATTTCCAATGCCCTCTGAGTTGCCCTTGTGGATTGCCATCTTGGCTGCAAGTTGAAATTTGAAGTCCTTTATTGCTCATCTAAACCAAACCTATTCTCTGTCTGGGGCCTCTGAGCTTCCTCAGTCGGATGCAGGATAGAAGTCAGAGGTTCATTGTGCAAAGTCAGAGGAGCGCTGGCATGCCTTTTACTATCCTGAGAAGGCAAGAAATTACCAAACACAAGTGAAGTTTGAGGGAAGACTTTTTCTCCTAATCTGAAAAATTCAGACAAAATGGGAGATACTCAGGTTTAAGTCTCTGATTGACAGAGTTATCAGTTATCCCTTTTGCGCCCCACCTCTGCTTAGCATTTTGATTTTGTTCACATCAGTTAGAATCACAGGATAGAAAGAAGTGTGAAAAATGCTCATTTGAGTCATAGATTTAAAAGTTTTTACATGCAAGATTTTGCAACACATGCTAGCTCATGCATGGGTTGCAAGCTACTCCGGAAATACTTCTGAATATTTTCAGCTGAGATGGGCCATAATGAGGCAAAGTAAAACAGTAAAGCCAGCATCAGCTGATGTCTTCTAGGTTTGATTTGGGTGGGCACGGAGATATAGGAAAGCTTCCAACCAGTCCACCCAGAAGACCTTTTGGGCGAACATACATGTTCCCATCTCTCTTGTCTCTGCTGATTAATTATTGACAACTGCCTAGAACTCGGGATAAAGGAGAAATTTGATATCTGGACTGAGTTCAGTAGGAAATAAAGTGCTGGGATCCATTAGTAGTGTTGCTATAGGAATGAGAATAAGGAAGGCAGCATCCAGTTGGTTATCAGACAGACTGGGCTTAGATTAGGCATTACCCATCAGGCCAGCACAGGGCCTGGAACATTGTGTTTCAATTTTGCATTTAGATTAGAGCAGCTCGTTGGTTTAACAGAGTGCAAAACATGGCCCTGAGAGGGTGAGAGACAGGACTTGCCATTCATTGGGGGTAAGGGCATGTGCAAAATTTAACTCATTTTCCTAAGGAGAGAGAAGCTGATCATCGTGGGCCCCTTCAGGAACTAGAAACAGCAAGGTAGTACCTGGAAGCATCACTAAATGGAAGGTGCTGGAGAAAGGGCAGGAATGGAGAGGTGGGTGTTCACTTGATTACAAGACAACATTGGGGAGTTTGTTTTAGGTATTTCTCTTTCCATTTACTGTCAATGTGCTTCCTTTTTCTCTTGCTTCCACTCTCATATTTCAGTGTCCGGTAGTTCTCTGTTCTCTCTGCTTCTGATATATCCAAACCTGCTTTTGGGGTGAAAATTTCTCACGTTGGTAATCTACCTGAGATATGTAGCTATTGCCATTGTCAAAATATACCTGTTTCACCTCTTGCCATTTGGAAAGGGCAAGGGAGGAGGAAGAAAGTTTCTAAATGCCTGCAGCATTTTCCTGTCTAACACGTAGTATAGACTAATAGAGCCAAAAATGGCCAACAATGGACCTTAATAGGCATCACCAGCTCTTGTTTGCTTGCCATGGGATAATTACTGAACTTGAAGTCAGAAGGTATGTATTCAAATCCTGTGATTCTGTTGCATGCCATCTGGGTGACCTTGGCCAAGTCACTTAACCTCTCTGAGTCTTATTTCCCCTTCTATAAAATGAGGATAATAATTTCTGCCTTGCCTACTTCACAAGGTTGCTGTGAAGATCAAATGAGATACTCTATGTGAAAGTTCTTTGAAACACTACAAAACACTACACAGATGCATGCTATTGTTGTAAAGTTGAATCCCAGTGGGTCCCTGTGGTTTTTGAGCCATACGTGGCATGCTGGGTCTAGTCTATCATTATTTCTAAATGTGGCTGGTCTACTGGCTTCTGAAGTTTCCACATGAAATACAGTCTGTGTATTTGCTCGAAGCCTCTGCTCTATGTCCTCAAATAATGGGCCATTAAGTATTACATTCGAAACCAGCAGAACCAGCATTTCTGACCTTGTACCTGTGACCTGCAGAAGTACTATTGTACCTCAGAGATAAACGTACCTGAACTGCAAGGTGCTTAAAAGATATATTTAGTGCATAGGCATTTCATTTGTCACTGAGCAATTTTACAGTGTCTGGTATAAGCTAGAGATTTTATGATCTATAATCAAAGGCTTTTGCAGACACCTCTCCTTAATTTGGATTTGTGACAGTATTAAAAAATGGAACTTTCATCTCTGGATCCATTTCATTTACTTGGATGAAACAGCAACATATACTTTTAAGTGCAAGTCACTTAAAATTTCAGACCATCTTTCATAACACAGGAACTCTTGACACAATCAGTTAATCTTGACTTAAGGAAAAAGTATCCTCTTTTCTGTCCCTTTTGGTCTCCTGGAATCTTCTTCACACCAGACTGTTTTCACTCTATAGACCCCATATGCTAAGAAGCCAATTAGTGAGGGTGGAGGGTGGTATTTTTCTTGTTATAATTGTATTCAGGTAATGCCTCCACACCAAAGGTCCTGTGACTAAAAGATCCAAGGCATAATAGAATCTCAGAATGTTAGGACTAGTCAACAGAGGATTTCACTAAAGAGTTTTATTTCACTTACGTAAAAGCTTAGCCTCAAATAGATTCAGGGTTATATTAAGCGAGTGGCAAAATAAGCACTATAATCAATACCTGGGCAAAGTATCCTTCTATGGAACAATAAGCAATAGTCAGCCTTTCTATTATATGAGTAACATATCCATATCTGTTCGTGCAGATAATTTGAGCCATGGACTCTTAATGTATGGCTTATATAACTGTTTCCTGCCCAACTAGGAATGTGATGAAGTAAGGAAGAAGCATTCCTCTCCTCCTCAAAGATGTATGAAAAAGTTAAATCTACATAAGATTTCTGCCAGTTAGTTACCTCCCATAAATGTGGATAGAGGGCAGGTATACATACACAGAGTAAATTCAACCCACCTCACTCACAGATCTATTCCTCCTACCATCTCATATTTTATTTCTTTTGTTGAGCTAAAATGTAAGAGTTTGTGATATAATTAATTTTGTATCCATCCCCACCAGCTTTCTAGGACTCTACTGCATGTTGTGAAATTTAGAATAGGTTAAAAATTTTTCTTTTGGCTTGGTCTCAGTCAAAAAGTTACCCTTGTCTCCATCATTTCACATCCTTTGGGGCTGGCCTTGCTTTCCTGCTTATAAATCTGTGCTCTCTTGGTTTCCCATCTCTAGAGAAGGCAAAACACAACCATCAAAATTCATCCCCACTTCAACCTGGGCACAATGTGGAAAGGCACTGCACAAGAGTGCACAAGGATACTTTGCTACAGGGGTCACCAGCCACCTTGGAGTCTGGCTGCCACAACTAATAAGGTAAAAAACATACAAAGAGGAACTGATAGAGTCAAGAAATATGTTGAGGAGTTTTTTCAGAGACCTGAACAATTTGTCTGGTTTTAAAACAGGTAGAGGTGCTACTTGGATATTATAGAGTCTGTGCCCTCTTATGGTGTCAAGTCTGTCGAAAATAGGTCTTTGGTTTATGTATTGCCCCTGGGTGTTGTCTGAAAATATCCTGGATGGGGAAATATGGCAGGCAGAGAAGGAGAAAGATGGCAGAAGCACATGGAGATCTGTCTTACATCACAGTCAGCCTCCCTGCAGAGCTACCATCTACAAACCACTGTTATGTGGAGCTGCCACAGATTAGCACCTCCAAGCCTTCACATTCAACTTCCCAGGCCAAGTTTTATCCAGCACGTGTGCCTGTGCTGTGCTCTCAGTGGCACTTATGAGAAGTGGTAACTGTCCCCTCCTCAACCGGGCCTGGTGTGAGCCATAGCCATTTGAGAGAACTGATACCATTTTCTCACAGAGTTTTTCCATTCCCTGTGTATCTTAAGTGTCTGCCCCATTGCCTGGATCTTCGTAATACTTGTCTTTATTGATTGGACTAATCCAAGGAGAGAATAGGCTGGCTCCATGATGCCACAGAAACCAAGCTCAGTTTTCAGGCACAATTTCATTAGCAACAGTATGAATCATCTGGCCATAAGCAAGTTTGCCCTTGGCTTGGGCACATAATTGGATCTTAAATCAGACTGTAACCAAGCTGATAGTATTCAGATGCCAGCATTGAGAGGATGCCTTGCCTCTACTGGAGATCAGGGAAAATGAAATGAAAATGGGATTTGGCACAGTATCCCCCACACCTGAGCAATTGATAAACATTTCAGTGGGAAACTAAATACAACAGAAGATTCAATGTGAGGTTCAAGGATAAACCTCCAAGTGACCAGATTCTTTTAGAGGTATTTGAGAAGGTGGATAGATTAGAAGATATATTCTCCTGAGAATACTTAGGTCCAAGATGATTTGGGAAAAATATTAGGGCAAAATAATTAAGAGAACTGTGTATCAGAAAAAATTGTGCTGGTTTACCATAAATGGAAGTTCCACAATGGATCAGGCTTCAGGGCTGGGTTGATTGAGATCTGGTTTAGTTCTGCCTTCCCACTTTACTTCTATAGTGACAGCCTCATCCTATAACTGGATTCCCCAATAAGGACAAATTTGTTTCTGTAGTCCCAGTCTTCACACCTGCACACCACTCACCATCCTGAAGGAAGGGGTGATTGGTCCCTTTTTCTTTGCATATTCCAATGTTGACTATTTTCAAAAAGATATATACAAATTTTATGATTTTAAAGTCTCTAAATATAGAAGAACATATTCAATAAAGTATATTTGTACTGGCTTTAGTATGGGAAGTGGCAAAGGTATAGAAGTAGTAGTAATAACAGAAGTAATAATATAATGAATATAATAAGAGGAAAAAGAAGGAGTAGGGGAAGGAGAAGGAGAAATAGAAGAAGAATTTGTCATCACAGTACTTGACTTCACATAACTTACAACCTAACTGAGGAGACAAATCTATCTGCAACAATGAGAAGAATACAATAAAGGACAGCTTGAAAGACTAATCAATTACATGGTACAAATTGGAAGTTCAATTGAAATTTAGGAAAGAGTTCTAAAGACTATGGCAACCATGAATCTTGAGTGTCATATTGGAGAGAGTCTCCATAATCATGATTAGATGTTCAAACCCCTTGTGTACCAAAGAGCAAAAATGGGATGTTTGACTCCTGGTTTATAATTTTCCATACCTTTTGCTCTACTAAGCCTTACTTTGTTGGAAACCCCATTTATTACTTCATGGCAAAGGCTAATAAAACCATTCCTCGGCTCAAGGGGCTGATTAAAGACTTCAGGTATTCATATTGCTTTTTATGTAAACCTTAACTGTGGGATGGAGGGGATCAAACTCATGTCTTACAGTATATTCTAATGATTCTCTTTTTATTATTAGCATTTAGAGACAGCCCAGTGCAGGGACAGCAGAGCTTCCAGGTTCAGATAGGATATGATTCTCTGGTCAGAAGCAACCATAGCATGTGGCAGAGAGTGGTGGCAGGGTTCCTTATAAGGACACTACCCTGCTGAGCCAAAGTTTAGAAGTGGTCACTACTCATTTGTTCTGTAATATCCATGACCCTGCACCACTGTATCCACCATGTAGTGGGCCATACTGTCTGCGCTGGTTTGAAATGATGTATGTACCCTAGAAAAACCATGTTTTGATTCTAATCCCATATTGTAAAGGCAGCCACTTCTTCTAATCCCTATTCAGCACTGTATGTTTGAAACTGCAATTAGATCATCTCCCTGGAGATGTAATTTAATCAAGAGTGGCTGCTAAACTGGATTAGGTAGAGATGTGTCTCCACCCATTTGGGTGGGTCTCGATTGGTTTACTGGAGTTCCGTAAAAGAGGAAACATTTTGGAGAATAAGAGATTCAGAGAGAGAAGAGCAGAACTACATAGCCATGAGAAGCAGAGTCCACCAGCCAGTGACCTTTGGAGATGAAGAAGGAAAATGCCTCCTAGGGAGCTTCATGAAACAGAAAGCCAGGAGAATATGCTAGCAGATGAAGCCATGTTTGCCATGTGCCCTTCCAGATGAGAGAGGAACACTGACCGTGTTCACCATGTGTCTTTCCAGATGAGAGATAAACTCTGTATTCGCCATGTGCCCTTCCACTTTAGAGAGAAACCCTGAACTACACTGGCCTTCTTGAACCAAGGTATCTTTCCCTGGATGCCTTTGATTGGACATTTCTACAGACTTGTTTTAATTGGGACATTTTCTCAGCCTTAGAACTGTAAACTAGCAACTAAATTCCCCTTTTTAAAAGTCATTCCATCTCTGATATATTGTATTCTGGCAGCTACAAACTAAGACACTGTCCATCCTCAGTCTTTATATATTTTTCAAATAGATGAAAACTTGAGTCAAGTCTCCACTTCCACTTATTAGTTAAAACTTTGGTAAAGTTATTTAACTTATTTAATCTCAGCTTCATGATCTGTGAAATGATGTTAATAGCTCTCAACTAAGGATCATATAGAAGACTGAATGAAAAAAATATAAAGTAAATAGCACATTAAATATTGCTTCCTTTTCTCCTCTCCTCAAAAAGGAGGATATTTAATATCTTCTATTTTCAAGTGAAATGGAAAAAGTGATAGCTTTAAATTACTGCTTAATAAACTGCATTTGCACAGTAGAATTTTCTGCCACCAGGACATCAAAACCAAGAATGTGCAATTGAGAAAAACATAGAAGAGAGTGGAAGAAGAGATGTGTCATTTTAGAGCCAATGTTCTGTTTGCACCTTGAAAAAACCTTCAGAAGTAGAGAAAATGGAAGAAATTGCTCAGATTCTCAGGCTACATAAAACTAGTGGCCATTCTTTAAGTTAAACTGGTAAACAGATAATTAACTCTGGATAAATAAATATTCCTAAGAGTATTTCACAATTGCCTTCATTTGATCTCAACAAATGGAGCCCATCTCCACACGTCTGATTTTTCCTACTCTCAGCAGAAGGCTAACAGCTAAGTTATTTAGACTTACCACTCGCTGTGGCACTTCCTTGCATTATGACCTTGGGCAAGGGTGGGAGACAAGAACATTTTTAAAAACTAGCATTTACCATGATTTATTTCACTTGCTCTCCTCACAGTACACTATGGGAAGCACTCTCCCCAATATATGAAGGAGGTTCCTAGTACTTACAGAAGTTAGGTACACTCTGAAGGACGTACAGCAAATTAGAAAAGTAAGTGAGGTTTGACTCCAAGTCTACTTGGGATACTCCTTCCCCATTATTATTATTATTATTATTATTATTATTATTATTATTATTATTATTATTATTATTATTTTGGATACAATATGGAGGGTCACATTTCATTCTTTTTCCATGTGAGTATTCCGTTATTGCAGCACCATTTGTGGAATTTTTGTTGTTGTTTGTTTATTTTTTTTGGTTTCTTTTGTTTGTTTTTGGGAAGTGCATGGGCCAGGAATTGAACCCGGGTCTTCTGCATGGCAGGTGAGAATTCTACCACTGAACCACCCTCGCACCCTCGTCCTTCCCCATTATTTTTTACTATCTCATGTGGCTTCTTAAATTTGGCTCTTCTGGCTCTCCTCTTCTAATCTATAGAAGAAAGTGATAGGATTGTATGAGTTTTAAGGCCCCTTCTAATCCCAATATATTATAATTCAATAGTCTCTGAATCAAGAAAGTGTATTTTTCATTTGAAAATCTATACTTTAAAGCTCTTGCTGGTCTAGTGTAAATACCAAGCCTCTTTGTGTTAGTTAAACTTAGTCATTAAACCAATAAGGAGAAAAAAACAAAAATAATTTGAAAATAAGAATGTGTCTGAGACATTTATTTATCCATTCACCTACTGACAAATGTTTATGGAGCTCCTACAGTTTGTCAAGCAATACTCAGGTAGTGGAAAGAGAATTCTTGTAGAAGTATGGTTGGTGGACAAATGGCAACATGCAGGAGCTTATTAGAAATTCAGAACCCCATACCAGACATCTCAAATCAGATTCTGCATTTTTAATACATTCTCCTTTGGATTAATATGAATATTAAAGTTTGATATGTATTGTATAAGAAAACAAGATAATAAGACCACTGACATTTAGAAAATTATATATAGCTAAGAAAGAAAAAGTCAAGAAAAAATCAGAGAATTTTATTTTGTTTATATAGAAAAAATATCCATTTACATATGTATTAATAATGATTAAAACATGAATATATTCTAAGCGAACACATTCTCAACACTGGATTATTCATTTTGGGTAAAATTGAGCAGTTCCCTCTCATCATGAACAACCGAGATTCCTCCATGAACTCCAATTTATCTTTCAATTATTTAACTAATTTTTACTTAAAAAATATTTAAACATTGGGAAAATGGCCTCAGGTTGTTTGTATAGCATGTTCTTAGAAACCAGCCATTACTTAACTAGAAACATTTGGTGAAAAATATCAAAGGAGCTAACAAAAGTGCCAGGTACTCTGATGCCTATGGACGGTTATCTACCATTTATTTGGAATACACTTTACTTTGGCTTATTTGTGATAAGATAAAGCAGTATCTTCAGGCTTTTCACAGTGAGGGTCTGGATAGTTACATATTCTGGAATACAGCTGGTTAAATAAAATATTCATTTTATCTTTCAAAACACAGACTGGAAATATACCCAATGCCCACTGGGAAGTATCAAAGAAGATAAATTATTGGGAAAAACAGATTTTGCCTTCTTCTTTTCTCAGGTCTCTATGCTTTCCAAATCTAGACTTTCTCTTCCTTTTTCCTTCCCTTTGGGAGCATTTTAAGAAGATAAATACAGATTTATCATTTTTAGCCCAAATGAATGTTTTCAAAATAAGTTGTGGTGCTGTCTGGCAACAGTAGGCACCCCAGTGTTCACTAGTAAAATTCTGCCAAACCTTCAGTCCTCCTGGGCACTTTTGCACTCTAATTGCCAAAAAGGAAAGAAAAAAGCCTCACATCAATTATGTGGCACCCAAGGGATAGAAAAGCAAAGAATATGCATACAAACGGTAACATTTTTCAAAGAAGAAACATAATTTCCTGGAGCAATGATAGGTGAATGGATTATTCTTGGAGTTCTTCTCTGCAAACTTTAGGCATTAATACAATCACTTCCAGAGATAGAAACTTTTACACTTGGAACCTCACATGGTACAAATGGTGATACCCAGATACCACCCTCAGATAAGACCCAGGAAGTCAGGAAGGACATCTCATAAGCCACGGCGGTGCCTGCACAGCTCCACTGCACAGCTCCAGGAGGTGCCATCCTCATGGAATCTGATGTAGATGGCACCTCCAGGGTTGTGCAACATGACTGCCCAGCATCTAACATTCTCAGCAATAGTGCAGTCCTCCATCAGAAAGCCATAGGTACCCCAGCCCCCCATCCACCTCTTCCCATCCTCCAATCCCCTCCACAAGTACCTCTAAGCTGATAGAATGACCCCAAATCACATAGTATAGATCTCCTATACTTACTTCTTCTTTGAATCAAAGATGCATTAAGGAGCCCAGCTAATGACCAAATTCCTATGAACAAATTTTCAGGTCTAACCATAGGCAATTGCACAGGTTTCACCTGGAAATCCTCACAGGGCAAAGCAGCTCTCCCCACACCAGAGTTGGAGCACAGCCAATGCTTTCAGTCTCTGAAGAGAGTAATCAAGGACTCAGGCTTCCCCATCTGGTCTTGCTAGTGCATTTATCTGCATTCCTAGCTAAGGCCTTCCACAAGTACCTGTGCTGAGACCTCCTTTTCAAGGGGGTAGGAGGATGCCATGAAGACACTTTCCTTCACTCTAACTCAGTACTCATTTTCAATCTCAGATCGCCACCTTCCTCTTCTCAGGCCCCAGGTCCATAAAATTCCAGGAATTTTATACTCAGGGCTTTATCAACAGTGAGTCATTTTCCCAAGTCTGTGCTAATCCATCCAACCCTCATCTAGTGCCATTCCATGGGGGAGAATGGAACAGAGGAAACTGTTGCTTTTCTCTGGGTTAGTCTCTTCCATCTACTATCCTTGTAAGTAATAAAGAGCTTGTTTGTTTCTTTCCTTTTGTATTGTCATCTTAATCAGCTACCTTTCAACACCTGGTCGCTCAGCTCAGCTCTCTCAGCTCAGTCCAGGTCTTGATACACAAAAACCCTACTTCCAACTCCAGCTGTATCCCTTCCAGGATATCAAAAAAAGCAAAAACAAAAAAAACACACTTACAGATTGTGTTTGTATGTTTTTGAAGTACAGTAAAATAGCAGACCAGTGAATAAAAAATAAGAAGGGCCTTTAGTAAAGAATGTAAGCTTCCTGGGCTTTCTGCAAATCTCAGACTGATGGCATCGCATGGGAAAGAAGACTGTCTTGAACGTTGACTCTGTACTAAGAATTTATAAGGAAAGACAGGTTTACTGAAGGAAAACTCAAGAGTATTTCTCAATCATTAAAGAATTTAAAATCTAGTTAGAATTTCAAAAGTGTCCAGTTAAATTAAGATCCAGATCTGTACCACTTCTCAAATAGATAATAAAGTGGATGGGAGAGATGGCGATTCAGGGTGGAGGTGCAAAGCCATCCAGGGCTGATTGGTCTGGAGGTTTCCCCCAAGAGGTGAAATTTGAACTGGTCTTCCATAGATGTGTAGAATTTTCTGCAAACCATGCTAATCTATACATATCCATTTATAAAGATGGACCATCTTACATTAGGAATATTCTTTTAAAAAGGGACCTAGAGATCTGAGATTTTATGTCACTATAATGTTTACCAACATAAGTAAAATATTTGCATTACAAATCTAAGACATAGGAAGATATCATTTCCTTAAAGTAAAGCAACTCTCTGAAATCACACCTCTTGATAGTTCTCTGTAGGCAGATTATACTTTTACCACCTCTCCTTGGTTTGATTTGGGACCCATGGTAGAAAGTTTGGTCGAAATTGATGCTGAATAAAACAGCCCCTTTAGGTGGCTTTAAAGCATGAGTAATATAATCAGCAGAGAATAAGCCTCAGAAAGATAGGAGTGTTTCTGATCAGGATTCTTCTTAAAATCAGCCACAAGTATAGTGATCAATTATCAGTCTGAAATGTAGAGTTGATATGAAATAAATGCATTTCATTCAGATCCATCTATCTTCTCTAAACCTATTCTAAATCTCCCCTTGATCCTGGTCTCTAAACAATGATCATATTTAAACAAATATGAAAACTAAAAATGTTTATTTGTGCATATGTGTTTCTTAAAAATAGCAGCTCTGAAGGCTCTGTCTTGACCAGGCAATAAAAATAGCATCTGAACACCCTGAGTTCTGGTAAAAATAAAATAAGCCAGTGGTGTGTGTGTGTGTCTTTTTTAAAGCCTTGTCTCTCTAACAATAGAGCTTCTGTAATGATTTAATGATGGGTGCTGATGGTTAGGAGCTGCCTTTCTCCCTTAACAGTATGAATAAAGCAACAGGGCATCTGTGATATGCGGATGTATAAATCTCAAAACAACAAGGGTCGTTTGGGTTTCCCATTGCTCAGAAAGCACCATTTATATTTCCCATATGTTTTATTTATTTGGGTGTTTCATTGCACTTTTTACTCTCTCCTTTACTTTAGAGGGCATTGACCCAACTGTTTCTTAAGAGCATAAAGAATGAGAACAGAGATTTTCAAAATAATAATAATTCAACATTACGCCCTTCACTTCTCAATCTTCAGTGAAAATTTAATGACATTTGAAACTTGATTCTATCATTCCTGTCCAGCTAGTAACTTAACCTTTTATTTCCCACCCAATAAAAATTATTTCTTTGCTAAAGGAGGATTAGACAGGAATCTGGCAAAATAAGTTTGATTTCAGAATGTTCTGGGAGAATCCTCCTCTAAACTGCCCTCTTCTTTGGCCAGGGGAGGGCGAAAATGTAGATTCAGGGTCTTGTGATGCTTTTCTCTATTTCTATGCACTGCAACCTTTAGAACTGAATGAAATTCACCAAATGTATTTTTACCTTCATCCTTTACTTTCTTAGGATTTTAATTTTAATTCTTTGGTCATTACCTGTTTTCTAGAATTCCTGGAAGGACATCCCCATGTGGCTGGTTTCCTCATAGAATAGAACTCAAAGGAATAAGCTTTTTATTGGGAGGTGACCTTGAACTGAGTGCTGCTTTTCTGTCACTGGGTGCTGCAGTCTTTTACTAGTGGCAGGGCCTCCGTCAAGTCTTTCAGCCCTCTGAGCCTCCATTTCTTCACATGTGAAATGGGGATAGCAATAACTGCCTTGTACAGTCACTGGGGGGATGCTATTAAAGTCGACAGCCAGATGGGTATAAAACACCTAATTGTGCCTGACATTTAGTAGACCCTCAAAAAACTTTAGTTTCTTTCCGTTCTTCAGACCTCATTGCAGTTCCACAATAATACAGGGCATGGGAATCCACATAAATTTGGGGACTAATGGAAAATGTTAAAAATATTTCTCACATGTGACTAATGATACCTCTTGAACCAAAGCTGAACTCTAAAATCCTTTTGGAGTTCTCTCCATCCTTGTCCATTAATATGGGAGCTCATATCAGAACATCTGTCAAAGATTTCAGTGGGATACATTTGGCAGTCACTTTCCCCTTCGTTCATTTAATGTCACCAATTTAGGGGCAACCATGACCAAAGAAGCAATGGAGTAAATGAAGATATGGAGCCAAGTAAAGTTTAAAGTGAAAAAAAGTTAAATCCGTTTCCAAAATCATGACATGTCTGTGGGATAGGACCTCTGCAAACACTCATGACATACTCTGGCACCAACTTTGTGGATGGGCGTACCTGTCATGGGTCCCTGAAACAACATTCTACCTTTAGAAGTGAGAGGACCATGCAGTGCCATAGAATTAACGGTGACTAGGTCATCAGGCATGGCTTCCAAGGAGGGTTTGGCAAATACCAAAGTGCAAATGGATTTCTCTGTCCATGGTGGATTCGATCAATCTTGAAAGGCTTTAGTCGGTCTGCCTTTTGGTTGAGAAAGGGTTTTTCAGAGCAGCCATCATCTCTGGTCCCTAAAAGAACTTCTTCTCTGTTCTGTGAGTGTGATGGCTATTCCACAACAGAATGGAGGCAATAAGCACAATGCTCTGGAAAACCTTTCCACCCGAGATATCTGGGTACATTTCCAGACTGGCAAGAGGGACAAGCAGTCACAGTAGATTCATCTCACATCCATGATGTGTCATGGCATGGACTGTAGCAGCAAATGCAGGAGAAGATGCCTTGTTTCCAAGCCACAGAGCTGCCTGTGTACCACCTAACATCGGCAGCCTGGGACCCTTCTCTGGGCTGTTAGGGAGGCAGCCTCGGCCCTTCCCATGCTTTGTATTTCCATCCAAACTGTAACCCTTAGCACTAATTCAGATGGTAAAATAACACCACTTCTTCCCTGAATATTGAAGAGCAGAAAGAATGTGGCACCAAGAAGAAATAATAAATGTGTTTTGAAATGACAGGTTCAAGGAGCTGAGCCTGCACGGCAGAGTTGAAGGCAGACAGCTCCAGATGGCACAGGCTGCTGAGGCGATGTCCGCAAAGAACGCAGGCCAGCTCCAGACCAGAGGAAGGGCCCCAGAGACAAGCGCTGTGATGCATCTTTTGAAACAGTTGGGAGAGAAGAAGAAATAAGAAAGGGACTGAGCCAGTTCCAGCATCCTTGTCATGGGATGAGGTGGCTTAATTTCTGTATCTGAAATCTGTTTCTTTTCAAGGCATTTCTTTTTACTCTACTTTGCTTTAGACCCTGCTTCGTAAGTCCTGTTTCATTGGGTACCAAAACTGCATAAATAAAACCACTTTGGAAACCCTGTCCTCAGTCATTTTGGGGACAGACATGATAGGAGGGTTGATATAAATCAGCCTTTCCTATATGTTTAACTGTCTGACATAAACACACATCTAAATGTCACCAGTAGCAAAACCAAGAATACATTCACAAGCAGGAGCACATTTAAGCACATTAGCCCAAGTGTGTTTGTGCATATGCACACGCAGGCACACACGCGCACTCAGAGACAAAACGGACTTGCCAATTTGCAAATGGGACACCACAATCCATTAGGACAAAGGTGGGCCTAAGCTCTAAAAGAGTAAATAATTAGCTTCTGTCTTGTGTCGTGTTTTAATTAAAGATAGGAATGCAATCTACAATAAATCTGGAAATTATTAGAAACCTTCTTTTCCAGAGGCAAAAAGGATCAATACTTTTTTGTCTCTGTGGAATAAAACATCTCAAGTTACTTTGTCCCTGTTTATCCTAGCAAACTCAGAGTTGAAAATAAACATTAAAGTGATGAGAGAGAAATAATATTTTGAAAGTAAAGGAGGACATTTTGAAATTAGCTGAATTGTTTGCTTCAATCGCATGATCAGAAGTCCTCGGCTCTAGAGATAAGACAAAGGAAGATGCACTAATTCAAGAGGACCCTTTCTGTTTTCCAAACAGAAAAGTGGAAACTATAGACAAAGCCCAGAGCTCAGAGTCTATAGAAAGGGATAGTGGGAAGCTCTGTGTGTGATTCCATACAATGGGTTTTCTAAATTTGCCACTTCCTTTCAGTATGTTGAAAGCAAAGAAGTCATGTTAGGGTCCTAAAAAGATAGGAAAATTTTCCATCTCTGTGGGAAATATCATGAGAGTTTACCAAGCACAGAGGCAGGAGCTTTCTCTCCAGCATGCTGTTTCCAACATTTGTCTAGGTCTTTCCCCCTGAAATGTGACTATCCCTGATAGCATTTGAGCACACTACATCGAAGGGTAGGATAGAGAAAATAGAATGACCCTCCAATCATTATCTATAGGATATTACACTGAAAAATGATGGAATTAATGAAACCCAATGAATGTGAATCCTTCCTCCCTGCAGTTATTTTGATAATACTGGAATCTAGTAAAGTTCATGGAATTAACAATTAAAGGGGGTTAAACAGACACTTAATACTTGTTCTATTTTGTACAATTTGGCAGTAATGCATCTGCTGTAATCAGGATTTTTATTTCTCATTGGGAAAAAAAAAGAAATGTTTATGTTTTGGAAGCAAAGCCTCTAGGATTTGCGGCTCCTCAGTGCAGACCCAGCACGTATGTGTTTGGGTGTGTGTGTGTGTGTGTGTGTGTGTGTATGTGTGTGTGTGGCCTGTGTGTGCTGGCGGCCTGCCGGGTGCTGCTGGCCTGTCTGGCTTTCTCCTTTTGCAACAGCTCCACCTTTGGGCTTCTAAAGGGAAAGCTCTTTTTCTTTTTTTTTTTTTTTT
>PVIY010050800.1:0-15998 GCA_004026745.1 Myrmecophaga tridactyla
TAGAAATACAATAGATAAGCAGTCTACTAAATTCTTGTTCGAGCTGTATAAACAAAAGAGTTCTCCGTCAAGTGAACAGAAGTCTAACCAGAGTTACAAAAACAGAGAGTCACGGCCCCTTAATCAATTTCCAGACTTGAGACAGTTTACAGACCCAGAGCCCCTTGAATGAAGGGGAGGCCAGGTCCCTTTGGGGGAGAACCCTGTTACACTGCCACAAATTTATACTGTTAATCTTCCTCCAAGCCTTCCCCAAGGAGACTGACGGCCTTTTACCAGGGTAACTGTGCATTGGGGAAAAGGAAATGATCAGATATTTTAGGTTCTAATATTTATTAGACACTGGTTCAGAAGTGACATTAATTCCACAGGACCCAAAACGTCACTCTGGTCCACCAGTCAGAGTGGGGGCTTATGGAGGCCAGGTGATCAATGGAGTTTTAGCTCAGGACCATCTCACAGTGGGTCCAGTGGGCCACTAGACCCGTTCTGCAGTTATTTCCCCAGTTCCAGAATGCATAATTGGAATAGACATACTGAGCAACTGGCAGAATCCCCACATTGGCTCTCTAACTCGTGCAGTGAGGGCTAATATGGTGGGAAAGGCCAAGTGGAAGTCATTAGAATTGCCCCTATTGAGAAAAATAGTAAATGAGAAGCAATACCGGATTCCTGGAGGGATTGCAGAAATTACTGCCACTCTTAAGGACTTGAAGGATGTAGGGCTGGTGATTCCCACCACATCCCCATTCAACTCTCCTATTTGGCCTGTGTAGAAAACAGATGGGTCTTGGAGAATGACAGTGGATTATCATAAACTCAACCAGGTGTTAACTCCAACTGCAGCTGCTGTTCCAGATGTGGCTTCATTGCTTGAGCAAATCAATACATCCCCTGGTACCTGGTATGCAGCTATTGATCTGGCAAATGCCTTTTTCTCAAAAGCTGTCAGTAAGGACCATAAGAAACAGTTTGCTTTCAGCTGGCAAGGTCAGCAATATACTTTCACTGTCCTACCTCAGGGGTATATCAACTCTCCAGCCCTGTGTCATAATCTTGTCCACAGGGACCTTGATCATTTCTGCCTCCCACAAGACATCACACTGGTCCATTATATTGATAATATCATGTTGATTGGACCTAGTGAGCAAGAAGTAGCAACTACTCTAGACTTACCGGTAAGGTATTTGCATGTCAGAGTATGGGAGATAAATCCAACAAAAATACAGGGGCCTTCCACCTCAGTGAAATTTCTAGGTGTCCAGTGCTGTGGGGCATGTCGAGATATCCCTTCTAGGGTGAAGGACAAGTTGCTGCATCTGGTCCCTCCTACAAACAAAAAAGAGGCATAATGCCTAGTTGGTCTCTTTGGATTTTGGTGACAACATATTCCTCATTTGGGTGTGCTACTCTGGCCCATTTATCGAGTGACCAGAAAAGCTGCTAATTTTGAGTGGGGACCTGAACAAGAGGAGGCTCTGCGACAGGTCCAGGCTGCTGTACAAACTGCTCTGCCACTTGGGCCCTATGATCCAGCAGATCTAATGGTGCTAGAAGTGTCAGTGGCAAATAGAGATGCTCTCTGGAGCCTTTGGCAGGTCTCTATAGGAGCATCACAATGCAGACCCTTAGAATTTTGGAACAAAACCTTACCATCTGCTGCAGATAACTACTCTCCTTTTGGGAAACAGCTTTTGATCTGCTACTGGGCCTTAGTAGAGACTGAACGCTTAACCATGGGCCACCAAGTTACCAGGAGACCTGAGTTGCCTATCATGAGCTGGGTGTTGTCTGACCCACCAAGCCATAAAGTTGGGCGTGCACAGCAGCACTCTATTGTAAAATGGAAATGGTATATATGAGATAGAGCCAGAGCATGTCCTGAAGACACAAGTAAGTGGCCCAAATGCCCATGGTTTCCACTCCTGCCATGTTACCTTCTCTTTCCCAGACCAGAGCTATGGCCTCTTGGGGAGTTCCTTACAGTGAATTGACTGAGGAAGAGAAAACTCAGGCCTGGTTTACAGATGGTTCAGTACGATATGCAGGTATGAACTGAAAGTGGACAGCTGCAGCACTTCAGTCCCTTTCTGGTGTGTCCTTGAAGGACAGTGGTGAGGGTAAATCCTCCCAGTGGGCAGAATTTCGAGCACTGCATCTGGTTGTTTCTTCTTCTTGGAAGGAGAACTGGCCAGAGGTGCATTTGTATACTTACACGTGGGTTGTTGCTAATGGTTTGGCTGGATGGTAAGGGACTTGGAAAGACCATGATTGGAAAGTTGGTGACAAAGAGGTCTGGGGAAGAAGTATGTGGATAGACCTTTCTGAGTGGGCTAAGGACATGAACATATTTGTGTCCCATGTGAATGCTCACCAGAGGGTGACTTCAGCAGAGGAAGGTTTTAATAATCAAGTGGATAAGATGACCCGTTCTGTGGATACTAGTCAGCCTCTTTCCCCAGCAACTCCTGCCATTGCCCAATGGGCTCATGAACAAAGTGGTCATGGTGGCAGGGATGGAGGTTATGCATGGGCTCAGCAACATGGACTTCTACTCACCAAGGCTGACCTGGCTGCAGCCACTGCTGAGTGCCCAATGTGCCAGCAGCAGAGACCCACACTCAGCCCCTGATATGGCACCATTCCCCGAGGTGACCAGCCAGCTACATGGTGGCAGGTTGATTACATTGGAACACTCCCTTCATGGACGGGGCAGTGATTTGTTCTAACTGGAATAAGACACATACTCTGGATATGGGTTTGCTTTCCCTGCACACAATGCTTCTGCCAAAACTACCATCCGTGCGCTTACATAATGCTTATCCATAGTCATGGTATTCCACACAGCATTGCCTCTGATCAAGGAACACACTTTATAGCAAATGAAGTGCAGGAATGGGCACATGCTCATGGAATTCTTTGGTCTTACCATGTTCCCCATCATCCAGAAGCAGATGGATTGATAGAACGGTGGAATGGCCTTTTTAAAACTCAATTAAGGTGCCAAGTAGGTGGCAATACCTTGAAGGGCTGGGGTAATGTTCTCCAGGAATTTGTATATGCTCTGAATCAGCATCCGCTGTATGGTGCTGTTACTCCCATAGCCAGGATCCATGGGTCCAGGAACCAAGGCATGTAAATGGGAGTGGTACCACTCACTATTACCCCTAGTGAGTCACTAGGAAAATTTTTGCTTCTTGTCCCTGCGACCCTGAGCTCTGTTGGTCTACAGGTTTTAGTTCCAAAAGGGGGAGTGCCTCCACCAGGAGAAACAACGATTCCATTGAACTGGAATCTAAGACTGCTACTTGGTCACTTTGGGTTACTCATGCCTCTGGATCAACAAGCCAAGAAGGGGATTACATTACTGGCTGGGGTGATTGACCCTGACTATCAGGGGGAAATAGGACTGCAACTACACAATGGAGGTAAAGAAGAGTTTTCCTGGAATATAAGAGATCCCCTAGGGCGTCTTTTAGTACTACCATGCCCTGTGATTAAAATCAATGGAAAACTGCAACAACACAATCCAGGCAGGACTACTAATGGCTCTGAAACTTCAGGAATGAAGGTTTGGGTCACTGCACCAGGCAAAGAACCACAGCCAGCTGAAGTGCTTGCTGAGGGTAAAGGGAACATGGAATGGGTAGTAGAAGGAGGTAGTGATAAATATGAACTTTGACCATGTGATCAGTTACAGAAACGAGGACTGCTATGCTGTTTTGTTCATGTTATACTATTTAAGTTGTAAGATATCAAGTTTAAGAATGAATATTACCCAAGGACTTGTACCCTATTCTGGAGAGATTTAATTGTTTCCAGTTATATGCAGGACAGTTGAATGTTGTTAGGTGAGAAAAAAAATGTGTCTTATTTCTTTCTATTTAGAAATTAAGTATGGTTTAAGGTGATGTGTATAGCTGCCAAGTTAGCAAGGGGTGGACTGAAATGGTCAGGTTCATGTGTCAACTTGGCCAAGTGGTGGTACCTGTTTGTCTCGTTGGGCAAGTGCTGGCCTGTCTTTTGCTATAAGGACATTTCATAAAATTAAATACTGGTCACATTGGCTACATCCACCACTGATTCCATTTGTAATCTGCCAAGGGGAATGTCTTCTGCAATGAGTGATGCTTAATCTAATCACTGGAAGCGTTTTAGGAGGATTCAGAAGAGACAGGCTCTTCCTGCTTCGGCCAGCAAGCCTCTCCTGTGGAGTTCATCCAGACCCTCCATCGGAATCATCAGCTTCACAGCCTGCCCTACAGATTTTGGACTCTACCTTCCCAAGGTTATGTGAGACACTTTTATAAATTTTATATTTATGAATAGTTCCTGTTGATTCTATTTCTCTACAGAACCCTAACTAGTACAATTATTATTTCTTTTATAGGGGGTGCATGGGTCAGCAATCCAGCCTGGGTTTCCCTCACGGAGGGCGGGTGTACTGCCACTGAAAGACTGGTGCCCTCCTGCCTAGCTTTTAATAGACCCCCAAGTAGAATGGTACCCCCCTACACGAGACTCAGGCTTGATTTGTTGGGAAATTACAGGCAAGCCACATGCAAAAAGGAACCTTCAATGCAAAACCAAGTAAATACAACGCTTTAGGTGAGTGAAGGAAACCAATTTACAAAATAACCCTATTAAGAAATTCAAATGCCATGAATACAACAGAAAATCACAAAGCACATGAAGATCCAAGCAGATGTGGCCCAGCCAAATGATCAAATTAAAACTCTGGAGGGGCCACAGAGAATACTGAAGAACTACTCAAGGATATTTATTAAAAAATAAAATATATCTGGAAGATGCTAGAAGACAGTAAAGAAGAATTCAAAAGATTAAACAGAAAAATGGCAGATCTCACAGAGATTAAAAATATAATAGACCAAATTAGAGACACACAATAGCAGATTTGAAGAAGGAGAAGGGAGAATTAGAGAGCTGGAAAATAGAACAATTGAATTAGAATGCACAAAAGTACAAATGACAAGAAATATGGAAAAAATAGAGCTGGATCTTAGGGAAGTGATGGACAAGAGATGCAAATAGAGGAATCATTGGTGTCCCAGAAGGAGAAGAGAAGAGTAAAGGGCTGGGAATTTTAGTTGACGATATAATGGGGGAAAACTTCCCAACTCTTATAAAAGACATGCAACTCAAAGAGGCCCAACAAACTCCAAACAGAATAAATCCAAATAGGCCTACTCCAAGGTATATGCTAATCAAACTGTCAAATGTTAAAAAGAAGCAGAAATCCTTAAAGCAGCACAAGAAAAGTGATTTATTACATACAAGAAAAACCTACATTCGAGTTTGGACTACTCAACAGGCACATGGAGGCAAGAAAGCAGTGGTATGATATATTTAAGATTGTGACCGAGAAAGGTGTCCAGCCAAGTTGTCCATCAAAATCGAGGGAGAGATTAAAATCTTCAAAGACAAAGTCTGAGAGAACTAGACTACAAGAGACCTCCTCCTGACAAGAAAGGAGTCCTGTCAGCTAAGAAAAAAGACAGGAGATGGTGGTCCAGAGGAGGGCACAGAATTGAAGAATACCAATAAGGGTAACTTAAAGAATGAAAGGAGAGAAAGGGAAAAGAATATGCAGATCTGACAAATAAAAACTAAAGAATAAGATTGTAGACTCAAGAACTAATTTTACAGTAATGATTTTGAATGTTAACGGACCAAATTCATCAATTAAAAGATACAGATTGGCAGAATGGATTAAGGAATATAATCCATCAATATGCTGCTTACAAGAGACTCATCTTAGACCCAAGGACACAAATAGATTGAAAGTGAAAGGATGGAAAAGATGTTCCATGCAAGCTGTAACCAAAAGAAAGCAGGAGTAGCTATATTAAGATCAGATAAAATAGACTTTAAATGTAAAGATGTCATAAGAGACAAAAAGGATACTACATATTAATAGAAAGGACAGTTCACCAAGAAGAAATAACAATCATAAATGTTTATGCTCCCAATCAAGGAGCTACAAAGTACATGGGACAGACATTGGCAAAACTGAAGGGAGCAATAGATGTTTCAACAATAATAGAAGGAGACTTCAGTACACCACTCTCCTCTGTAGACAGAACAACCAGACAGAGGATCAGCAAGGAAATAGAGAAGTTAAATAACTTGATAAATGAATTAAACCTAACAGACATATATAGGTCATTGCACCCCAAAGCACAAGGATATACATTCTTCTCTAGTGCACATGGAACGTTCTGTAGGATAAATCATATGCTGGGGCACAAAACAGGTCTTTGTAAGTTTAATAAGATTGAAATTATCCAAAGCACTTTCTCTGACCACAAAAGAATCAAGCTGGAAATTAATAATCACCAAAGAACCAAAGACCTCACAGATATATGGAGATTAAGCAACACACTCTTAAATAATCAGTGATTCAAAGGAGAAATTGCTAGAGAAATTGGTAAATATCTGGAGATAAATGATAATGAGAATACAACATATCAGGAGTTATGGGATGTGGCAAAGGCAGTGCTGAGAGGGAAATTTATTGCCCTATATACCTATATAAAAAAACAAGAAAGAGCTAAAATTGAGGACTTCCCCAAAACGAGAGAAAGAATAGCAAACCAACCCCAAAGCAAGTAAAAGACAGAAATAACAAAGATTAAAGTTGAAATAAGTGAACTGGAGAACAACAACAACAAAAATAATAAAAAGAATCAGTAAAACCAAAAATTGGTTCTTTTAGAAAATCAATAAAACTCATGGACTAGATTGACAGAGAAAAAAAGAGAGGACACAAATAAAATCAGAAATGAGAAGGAGATTATTACCATGGATCCTGAAGAAATTTAAAAAATCTTAGGAGATGACTATGAACAACTCTCTGTCAACAAACTAGATAACTTACATGAAATGGTCAGATTCCTAGAAACTCACAAACTACCTGTCCTGACTCAGGAAGAAACAGAAGATCTCAACAGATCTATCACAAGTAAAGAGAGTCAATCATTCATCAAAAACCTTCCTACAAAGAAAAGCCCAGGGCCAGGTGGCTCCACAGGGGAATTTTATCAAACACTCCAAAAAGAAATGACACCAATCCTGCTCAAACTCTTCCAAAAATTTGAGGGAAGAGGAAAAACCAAAAGAAAGAACTCATTTTATGAAGCTAATATGAATCTGTTCTAGTCTGCCAAAGGTTGCCAGGATGCAACACACCAGAGATGGACTGGCTTTTAATAAAAGGGGATTTATTTTGCTAGTTCTTCAGAGGAAAGGCAGCTAACTTTCCACTGAGGTTCTTTCTTACGTGAGAAGGCACAGGGTGATCTCTGCTGGCCTTCTCTCCAGGCCTCTGGGTTCCAACAACTTTCCCCAGGGTGACTTCTTTCTGCATCTCTAAAGGCCTGGGCTGAGCTGTGAGTGCTGAGATGGGGTGTGCTGAGCTGCTTGGGCTGTGGTACGTTGAGTCTCTCATTTAAGCACCAGCCAGTTAAGTCAAACATCATTCATTGCAGCAGGCACGCCTCCTAGCCGACTGCAGATGTAATCAACAACAGATGAGGTTCACATACCATTGGCTCATGTCCACAGCAATAGAACTAGACACCTTCACCTGGCCAAGCTGACACCTGAACCTAACTACCACACAGTCCAATAACAAAATTGGTTATAAATGCACAGCTACATGATGAAAAAATAATAATAATAATAGGAAGAAAATAACAAATGCACACATACACACACAAAGAATAAAAGCAAAGCAAAAACAACAAAAGGACTCCTGCTGCACGTTGCCAAATTTGCTCTCCAGAAAAGGGAGGCCAGTTTGCATTCCAGCCAGCAGCACGTGAGAGCGCTCAGTTCACTCTGCCCTGACCTGACACTGGGTTTCAATAATATTTTTAAATATTTGCCAACGGGAAAGACAAAATGCCATCTTATTTACTTGTTCTTTGCCACTCATAAGGATGGACAGTTTTCCAAATTTGTGTATGCAGGTAATATTGTACACAGAAGTAGTACTTTTATGAATTGTCCTTATTTATTTACACTTCAAAAGGTAGGAATTGTAGGAAACCTCCTCAGTATCATAAAGAGCATATATGAAAAACTCATAGCCAGCATCATAATTAATGGTGAGAAACTGAAAGCTTTCCCCCTAAGATCAGGGATGAGGCAATGATGCCCACTGTCACCATTATTACTCAACATCGTATTAGAAGTCCTAGATGGAGTGATTAGACAGGAGAAAATAATAAAAGGCATCCAAATAGGGAAGGAAGAAGTTAAACTTCCATTATTTGCAGATGACATGATACTATACTCAGAAAACCCTGAGACATCTATGACAAAGTTATTTGAACTAATAAAGGCTTACTGTAAAGTCACAGTGGTCAAAACAGCATGGCACTGGCACAAAGACAGAAGTATTGACCAATGGAATTGAATCAAGAGTGCTGAGATAGACCACCAAATCTATGGTCAACTGATTATAGACAAGGCCCCCAAATCCACTGAACTGGGACAGAATAGTCCTTTCAATAAATGGGCAAAGGAGAACAGGATATCAATAGCCAAAAGAATGCAAGAGGATGCTTACCTTAACCCTATACAAAAACTAATATAAAATGTATTAAGGACCTAAAGGTAAGAGCCAGTACCATAAACTTGTGGAATAAAGTGCAGGGAAACGTCTTCAACATCTAGAATTAGGAGGCAGCTTCTTAAACTTTACACCTAAAGCAGACGCAGTGAAAGAAGAAATAGATAAGCTGCTTAAGGTCAAGGGTTTCTGTGCCTCAAAGAACTTTGTCAAATGGGTGAAGAGGCAGCCAACTCAATGGGAGAAAATGTTTGGAAATCACACGTCAGATAAAGGCTTGATAACCTGTGTACATGAAGAAATTATACAGCTCAACGACAAAAGAACAAACAACCCAATTATGAAATGGGCAGAGGATATAAATGGATACTTTTGTAAAGAGCAAAAAAAAAGAAACACATGAAAAGGTGCTCATTTTCATTAGCTATAAGGGAAATGCAAATCAAGACAACGAGATATCACCTCTCACTTATGAAATTGGCTGCTGTTAAACAGAAAACTACAAATATTGGAGAGGATGTGGAGAAATTGGAACACTTATTCACTGTTGATGGGAATGTACAACAGTGCAGCTGCTGTGGAAGACAGTTTGGTGATTCCTCAGAAAACTAAATATTGAGTTGCCCTATAACCCAGCAATAGCACTATTCAGTGTATACCCAGAAGAGTTGAAAGTGACGTGAACAGACATTTGCTCACAATGTTCATAGCAGCATTATTCACAATTGTCAGTAGATGGAAAAATTCCAAATGTCTGTCAACAGACGGGTGGATAAACAAAATGTGGTATATACATAGGATGGAATATTATACAGCAGTAAGATGACATGAGGTTCTGAAGCACATGACAAGATGGATGAACCTTGAGGACATAATACTGAGTGAAATAAGCCAGACACGAAAGGACAGATAATGTGTGATTCCACTCTCATGACGCTGGTAAAGGTAAAATCAGAGGTTACTCTGCAGAATACAGCAGACCTAGAGGCACATAGGAGCTAGAGATGGGGAAAGGTACCCAATGAGGTTGAACTTAAATGCAAGGGGGAGAATAGAAGAGACAGTAACTGATGAGTGGGAATATGCCACATTGGAGGTGAGCATGGCTGAAGGGGGGTGTCCGGTGCCACGTGTCCCACTGGTCAAATCTACAACTATAAATCAGTTCTTGATGAACTAGTTCAAAGGTTTGATAGTGGACGAAGAGTCAGTAGTCAAGAAGTATGAGGGGAAAACTAGAACTGCCTGCGATGGCCAATAGTTGATGGGAAGACATCAACAGGCCCACAGCGCTATGGGGGCAACCAGCCGGCGGCGGGGCACGTGATCAGGGGTAATGTCCATTCGATAGCTGGGTTGTCAGTTCTGTGTTGCTATGGACCAATGAAAAGTGTCTAAAATTGAGAGTGCTGCTGATTGTACAACCAAGTGAGGGTAAGACATGGTTTGTTTATATTGGACATTCTCCGTGATGCCCAATGGATGGAGGGAGCCAAAAGGACAATGACTGAGAAGCAGAATTGAAGCAAACTTTGATACGTTTATATGGTGGAATATGGTGCAGCTACAAAAAGGAAGGACGTCAGGAGGCAAACAATGAACTGAATGCCCCTTGGGGACAATGTGCTCTGCAAAATATGCCAGAAACAAAAGAGCAAAAATGCTAAGGTCTCTTTCAAAAAATACTTATAAGAAAACTGGAGCCTACTGTAAGCCTTAACACAACCACACCAAGGCTGAAGTTGTGAGTGTCTTTCTGGATTCGGAGACCCTGAGCTGTCTGTGCATCAGCTGGTGTTTCCCTTTAACTCTGAGTAGCTCTGTGACACCTAAGACCCAGAGATGGAGGGCTGCAGACCTGAAAGTTGGCATAGCTCTACACAATAACAGTCCAAAAAGAGATCAGGCCTCAATTAGAGTTTAAAATGAGGCCAATCTGGCTGGTCCAAAGTAAATCAGAACACAGGGTAAGAAATGATAAGTATGTACTCTAGAGCTTCTCCTACGTATAAGACCAAGGTCAGAGAGGTTTATTGTGTCTAGAACCTAAATTTTCTGTAACACACTTTAGGCTCAGGTGTCAGCTTGGCCAGGTGAAGGTGCCTAGTTCTGCTGCTGTGGACATGAGCCAATGGTACGTGAACCTCATCTGTTGCTGATTACATCTGCAGTCGGCTAGGAGACGTGCCTGCTGTAATGAATGACGTTTGACTTAATTGGCTGGTGCTTAAATGAGAGACTCAACGTAGCACAGACCAAACAGCTCAGCATACCTCATCTCAGCACTCGCAGCTCAGCCCAGGCCTTTGGAGATGCAGAAAGAAATCACCCCAGGGAAAGTTGGTGGAACCCAGAGTCCTGGAGAGAAGGCCAGCAGAGATCACCCTGTGCCTTCCCAAGTAAGAAAGAACCTCAGTGGAAAGTTAGCTGCCTTTCCTCTGAAGAACAAAACAAATCCCCTTTTATTAAAAGCCAATCCGTCTCTGGTGTGTTGCATTCCGGCAACTAGCAAACTAGAACAGAACACTAACCATAAAAAACAGCAGGGACGTGCCAAGAATCCAAGTGCTTCGGTCTGCACAACATCTTCTGGTGTCCTGAGGAATAAACTAGAGCAGCAGCCGATTAGGATACTGCATGACTTATTTGAAACGTAAACTCCAGGTTTTGTAGGAAAAGCCTGACTTGAATTGCTCCTGTGGAGAACCACTGGCCTCACCCAGTTTCCAAGGCCCACCGTCCCTCACAGAGGGAGGCCGGCTCCCTCGAGAGCAGGCCCTCCCCCACTGCTGCGGGGACCCCCAGCAGTTCCCTTCCAGCCTCCCCCAGAGGGGCCTGGAGCCATTTACTCAAGTGTGCACAAGAGTTAAAAAACCAGACCTTCGGGATTTCCTTCCCGGTGAGCCACAGAGAGCTCTGGTGAGAACTGTGAGCCGAGGAGCTCAAAGTGCAAAAACCAGCAGGACCTCCCAGCCTCTTTCTGGGGCTGGTTTCCCCCTTAGTGTTACAGTGTTTCAGTTTTTGTGTTTTGCTTTTAGAAGTCATGCCTTTTTCTAACTTTTCTGCCTCTGTTCAAAATGACCTGCAAAATCGTTTTTTCCTTAAGGAAAGAGTCCCTTTTCCTATTTCCTTATGCTGCCTTCCCCCACCCTGCACTGGGACTGATGATTTTTATACCTTGATAAGAAAAAAAAATGAACCTTCTAGAAGGAAGCCTTTCCCTCCATTTCTAGGTGCCAACTGCTCAGCAGATTACTGCAAAAAAAAATAATAACTGTAAAGTGCACACTCTTGGCTATTTTTAAAGTTTTTCCCTAACAGAACGTTTCATTTTCCTTGTTCACCATACAATCATGTACTTTAAAAAAATTTTTTTTTATTATATAATGTAACATATATACAAAGCAAAATTTTCAAAGCACTCTTGTGCTGGTTTGAAAGGAAGTATGACCCCTAGAAAATCCATGTTTTAATCAAAATCCCATTTCATAAAGGTAGAATAATCCCTATTCAATACTGTAGGTTTGAAACTGTAATCAGATCATCTCCATGGATGATGTGATTTAGTCAAGAGTGGTTGTTAAGCTGGATTAGGGGACGACATGTCTCCACCCATTTGGGTGGGTCTTGATTGGTTTATTGGAGTTCTATAAAAGAGGAAACATTTTGGAGAATGAGAGATTTGGAGAGAGCAGAGGATGCTGCAGCACCACAAAGTAGAGAGTCCACATGCCAGCAACCTTTGGAGATGAAGAAGGAAAATGCCTCCTGGGGAGCTTCATGAAACAGGAAGCCAGGAGAAGAAGCTAGCAGATGATGCCGTGTCCGCCATGTGCCCTTCCAGATGAGAGAGAAGCCCTGACTGTGTTCGCCATGTGCCTTCTCACTTGAGAGAGAAACCCTGAACTTCATCGGCCTTCTTGAACCAAGGTATCTTTCCCTGGATGCCTTTGATTGGACATTTCTATACACTTGTTTTAATTGGACATTTTCTCGGCCTTAGAACTATATAATAGCAACTTATTAAATTGCCCTTTTAAACAGCCATTCCATTTCTGGTATATTGCATTCCAGGAGCTAGCAAACTAGAACAACTCTTCACAAGTAGTAACAGGACAGATCCCAGAGTCTGTCATAGGCTACCATACCATCCTCTCAGATTTTCCCTTCTAGCTACTCCAGAATATAGGAGGCTAGAAAGAATAAATATTTTTTTATCATCACAATTGACATTTTTTTTGTCAAAAACAACATACAAAAAAGCAATAAATTTCAAAGCATAGCACAACAATTAGTCATAGAACGTATTTCAGAGTTTAGTATGGGTTGCAATTCCACAATTTTTGGTTTTTACTTCTAGCTGCTTTAAGATTCTGGAGACTAAAAGAAATATCAATTTAATGATTCAGCAATCATATTTGTTTATTAAACCCTACCTTCTCTGTATAACTCCACCATCACCTTTGATCTTTATATCCCTCTCTTTAGGGGTATTTGGGCTATTTTTCATATTGGAAGGGGCTGTCGGTAATGTGGGGTAGGGGAATGGAACTATCTGATGTTCTGGAGAGGAGAAATCCTCTGCATTTCAGAACTTATCTGGTCCAGGGACCCATGTTGAGGTCATAGGTTTCTGGAAAGTTACCCTAGTGCATGGAACCCTTATGGAATCTTATATATTGCCCCAGGTGTTCTTAGGATTGGCTGGAATGGTCCTGGTTGGGGGTTGGCAGGTTATGACAGGTAGCAAGGTCTAATGGAAGCTTGTGTAAGAGCAACCTCCAGAGTAGCCTCTCGACTCTATTTGAACTCTCTCTGCCACTGATACCTTATTTATTACACTTCTTTTCCCCTTTTTGGTCAGGATGGAATTGTTGATCCCACAGTGCCAGGGTCAGGCTCACCCCTGGGAGTCATCTCCCACATCACCAGGGAGACTTTCACCCCTGGATGTCATGTCCCATGTAGGGGGGAGGGC
Organism: Myrmecophaga tridactyla; assembly: GCA_004026745.1. Taxonomy (NCBI): domain Eukaryota; kingdom Metazoa; phylum Chordata; class Mammalia; order Pilosa; family Myrmecophagidae; genus Myrmecophaga; species Myrmecophaga tridactyla. The sequence continues at coordinate 13,575 of PVIY010050800.1, forward strand.
GATGATTTCATTGCAGAGTTGGGCTTAGAGAGAGTGAGGCCACATCTGAGCAACAACAGAGGTCCTCCAGGGGTGACTCTTAGGTACACCCATAGGTAGGCTAAGCTTCTCCACTACCTACATAAGCTTCACATGATCGAGGGCTTGGCCTACTGATTTGGGTGTCCCTAAAGTTTGACACAGCATCAGGGGATTCCCTGATGGTAAAGTTTAATAGTTCCTTATTTTTTTCTCCCATCCCTCAAGGGACTTTGCTAATTCTTTTTCATTATTTGCTTAATATAGTCCAGGCATTACATTAAGCTACATAGGATTAAAGGCCCTCATTCTTATTCTGGGCTCTCTGTGTTTCAATTGCTCAAATGAGCTATACAGACAGGTTGAATTAGATTATGCACTACAGAACATTTAGGTTCCAGACAAAATAAACCCTTCTGCCTTTGGCCTCAAAGAGTAGATGTGGTTCTAATAATTTATTCTCTAACAGAAATTGCTTTTAAAAAAATCTGGAACTTCTTTTAAGAAACTTTATTAATAATCATGTATTTTTACTGATAATATTTTGAAATGCCTAAAAGACATTATTGTTCTAATTATTCAGATGTACCTTTATAAAATAGCTCTTTTATGAATTAGTGATAAAGCTGTATGCTTCTGGAACAAAATATTGGCTATCTAAAAACTTTCTGTTTTCTGGGGTCTGGAAAAATAGAAAATGAAAGGCCAAATATTAAATAAGCTTAAAAGAAAAAAAATACCCAGACCTTTTAGGATACCTAGAAACTGGCTCTGAATCAACACAAATTCCTAAGAGCTCAAAATGCCCCTGGAGCCCAGCAGGCAAAGGAGAGGCTGCAAGCTGGCGGGTGACAGACAGAGGAGGCTAGCGGGTCCAACAGACCCAGCTGCGGTTCTTTCCCTAGTTCCTGAATGTACGCTGGAATAGACGTATTTGGCAGCTGGCACATTCCCCACATGGCTGTCTGCCCCTTGAAGTGAAGGCCATCAAGATAGGAACGGCTACCTGGTGGCCCCTGGAACTGCCCCTGCCTAGTGGGTGGTACATCATGCAGCCCTGCACCCCGGGGGAGCTGCAAAAAGTAATGCCACCAACCACTCGAAGGAAGCAGGGCGGCGGTGCCTGTCCCATCCCCAGTGCTCTCCAGAGAAACAGAATCAACAGGGAACACGCACAAATATAAAATTTATAAAAGTGTCTCACATGACTGCGGGAATGCAGAGTCCAAAATCTGCAGGGCAGGCTGTGAAGTTGACAATTCTGATGGAGGGTCTGGATGAACTCCACAGGAGAGGCTTGCCAGCCGAAGCAGGAGGAGAGCCTGTCTCTTCTGAGTCCTCCTTAAAAGGCTTCCAGTGATCAGATTGAGCATCACTCATTGCAGAAGACATTCCCCTTGGCTGATTCTGTAGCCGACGTGATCATGATTTAATTCTATGAAATGTCCTCACAGCAACAGACAGGCCAGCACTTGCCCAACCAGACACACGGGCACCACCACCTGGCCAAGTTGGCACCTGAACCTGACCATGACACCCAGTTAACTTGTCCACAGAGCCTGGGCAGAAGCCAGGTGGATCTTGAGGAATGACCATCTTCCATTGCAGGTCGGCCAGGTGGTGACTCCACTTTCAGCTTCTGTCCCTCATGTGGTGTCTCCATGGGAGCAAAGCAGCATGCCTTCAGCACCTGGGCCGCAGTGATCGCCCCTGTGAGGGCGCTTCTCTCCATACCGACTTGCAAGGACCACCAGAGGGAACCTGAGTCACCTGGCAGAGCCTGTGCCCTGCTGCCTGGGACCATCGGGTCATCTGAAGAGACCTTGGCTGCCTTGACTTTCCACAAAGCGTGGCACTGCTTCACGTGTTGACGGCATTGTGCTGACTGGGTCTGATGAATAACAAGTAGAAGTTCTTAGCTGTAAGACAAATGCAAACGAGAGTGCAGGAGAGAAACCCCACAGGAATCGAGGTGATGAGGGGGGCCCACCACCTCTGAAATTTCTGGGAATTCAGTGGTCTGAAGCACCGTGAGATATCCCCTCCCAGATAAAAGGCAAGTTTCTGCACCCTGCCCCAGCTACCAGAAGAAAACAGGCACAACATTTGGTAGGCCTTTTGGGATTTTGGAGTGAATATATACCATATTTAAGTGTGCTGTTTTACCCACCTACACAGCCAAAGGCTGCCAGTTTCAAATGAGGAGCAGAACAAGGGGAGAACTGGCAGTTCCAGCTGCAGCGTTGCCCTCCTGACCCGGCAGATCTAGTGAAAGGTCAGTGCCCGTGGCGAACAGAGAGGCTGCCCAGAGCCCCTGCCAAGACGAGAGCGAGAAGGCCACAATGCAGACCTCTGTGCCCTCTTCCGAAGATGACTCGTCTCCTTTTAAGAGACAGCCTCTGGCTC
>PVIY010050801.1:0-15998 GCA_004026745.1 Myrmecophaga tridactyla
ATTGTATAATATAGCATATATACAAAGCAAAGAAATAAAAAAAAAAGCAATAATTTTCAAAGCACTCTTCAAAAAGTGGTTACAGGATAGATCCCAGAGTTTGTCATGGGATACCATACGATCCTCTCATGTTTTTCCTTCTAGCTGTTCCAGAATATAGGGAGCTATAGGGCTTAAATACTTTTTTAGCATCACAATCTACTTTTTTTCCTTCTTTTTTTGTGAACAATAACATATATACAAAAAAGCTATAAATTTCAAAGCACAGCCTCACAATTAGTTGTAGAACATATTTCAGACTTTGACATGGGTTACAATTTCACAATTTTAGGCTTTTACTTCTAGCTGCTCTAAAATACCGGAGACTAAAAGAGTTATTAGTGTAATGATTCAGCATTCATATTCATTTTTTAAGTCCTATCATCTATGTATAATTCCACCATAACCTTTCATCTCCATATCTCTCTTTGGGATTGTTTGGGCTATGGCAATTCTACCTTTTTGATATTGGAAGGGTCTGTCACTTCTGTGGGGTAGGGAGATAGAACTATCTGATTCAACATATCTTTTTGGAGGACGCAATTCATCCCATTCTAGGCACCATCTGACTGCAAATTCTTGAAAAGCTCAGAGAAAAAACTACTTTCTGAGCTCAGTTAACTCCAAGCTATTTGAGAAAAAGGACTGTCCTTTTAATACACTGCTATAGAGTGTTCTGTCTCAGAACTATAGTTAACTGCAGTACATGGTATGCTGGGTACCAGGTCACAAGACCACGCACCATTAAAATAGGGGCCAAAGATATTTGCATCACACATTTCCCTCTCCCTTTTCTTTGGAAAAATTCCTTTGAAATTCAGGACCAAAAATCAAGGTACAAAATGAATTTATAATATTTATAAAATTTATAAAAGGGCATAGTAATATCTGTTCTACATTTTTCACCTTGTTGAAGAGACTCAACTGAGATGAGGTATTTGGATTATTTGTTTGTTGTGTTGGAGAGGTGCACATGGAAAGGAACTGAGGGCAGTGTCAGCTAACAGTCAGCCTCATTCCAGCAACTTGTGAGGAGCCTAATCTTGCAACAACCAGCTAAGTGCCCTTCTAGGCAGATCCTGCTCCAGATAGAGTCTGAATATGAGGACCCAGTTAATTTGGGCCTAGATTCCTAACCTATGGTAATAGGGAAATAACAAATAGGTGTTGTTTGAAGCCCACTGAGTTTCGAGTGATTTTTATGCCATAATAAAAAAATCATTCACGTGCATTCAGGAAACTGAGACACAGAGATGATTATGAACATACAGTTTCAAAATTAGTAATCATGATTTTTTAGAATGGGTGAAATCATCTCATTAATCTGAATTATTTTTGCTCTGCTATTTGGGGAAACTGAGGAGGAAGTTCTGTGATAATAAAATTTACCAGATGTTTCTGGGGAAAAAATACTGCCCTATACACCTCAGTTGTCTAAATGAGAGAATGAAGAAGAATTCTGAATAAATATCGGAAGATGGGAATTTAAAATCAATTTAGAGTCAAAGGGAAATACAATTTATATTCACTTTATAGCAGGCACTAGGATGGATGTTTCACACAATCAGTGTCTTTGTTACCAGAATTTCCCCAGGTTATTCATTTCATGCAATGTTATTGTCTTTTGTATGGTTCCTGGAAAGGCCTGAAATCCAGCCTCTTTTACCACTAAGTTAAATTGCAACATTTAATTAATATTAAATTCCATAAAACTTGATCCAATTTTAATTTTGTACTTTTTAACAATGAAGATTACTGGGCTGCCTTGATCTGCAAACACTGCTTACATGAATAGCACAAAATGTATAATCTAATTCTTCCCCTCAAACTTTGCAACCTACTTGCTTCTGTGTTCTTGACCTGGAGCTTCAGTGCAGGCAGTTATGATGAAATTCCACAGTCCTCCACTGGATAACTCTTCCCTGTAGTTAGTAGCTTCATGTTTTCACAAAGTACAGCCCTCATTCAAACTATGCATCAAATAAAGATCTGGAGCAGGAAATCCTCTCTTACACATTCCAGCCAAACTTTCATCTGTGTCCCTTCCAGAAACACACAAGGTATGTAATCGCCACTGCCTGATTTCTTCTCTCCAAATAGCTTTATGTGGAATGCAGACCAATCCTACCTAAGGGTCTCGAGGAATTTTGTTGCAGTTACCTGTATTCTCCCCATAGCTAACCATGCATTCTTGCAGGGGTCATCTATGTTGAGTGTAATCAACTTTTTTTGGGTCAAAATATTAGTGTGGTTGATATTTACAAAAATAAACTGAATTGCTTTTTTTCTGATTATGAAACTAAAATTACCATGTGGATTTGCATAAATGAGCAACTTCAATGGGATAAAATGAAAAACTGACAAATTACTGCTTACCAGAACGAATTTTGAAAAAGCATCCTTAAAGTGATGAGAACACATGGATATGATTTTTACAGGCTAAGAAAAAAAGAATGGTTGAAAGGCAATTCAGGCATGTGTTAGAAGAAGAGTTAGCTGCTCTTTACAAATAATGAGGACTGGTAGGGGTGTTCAGCTGGTTATTCCCTTCCGTGTCTGAAAAGGAAGCAATTTGATGTGGTGGATGTGGTCTAGTTAAGGCACTTTTGGATTTAATTTCTACCTAACCTGCATATAATCCGTGTGACCTAACAACAAACTGAAGCCCTCTAATTCTCAGTCTCCTTTTCTGAAATATGGGGATGAGCCAAACTCATAATTATTTTGCAGGTTAAATAGGACCATGGTGTAAAATGCTTAACCATTGCTGTGCACAAAGTAAGTAGTCAATACATGGAATAATTTTCTTCAATATCCCAGAGTGAATGCTCTCTGCAAAATTTTATCCTCTGTACTCTGAAGATGCCAATGGAATGAATACCCACATAATTATACTTAATTGACATGACCCTAGAAATAAATTATATCAGTAACCAGCCATTGGGTGATGACAGCCATTTGTGATAGGACACAAATGAAGAAATAAAAAAATGGAGTGATGAACTCATATTTACTCCCTTCCATATGCAAACTTATTCCTGCACACCCAAGTAAACAGTTGTCCACACAAAGGCATAAAAGTCAAACACAAACCACATTTCTCAATGCTTTCACCTTAATATGACCCCTGTAAATGACTTTAAACATCAAACTCTAGATCCAGTCAATTGAATTTAAGAGCATAAAGATATTTTCGAAGTTACAGGAAATTCAGAATAGTTATTTCCCTTGCAATTTTTCTTGGGAAATTACTTGAGAAGTTGCCCCTGAAAGCGAAGGAATAAGTCGGAAAGAAGGAGACATAAAATTCAGCACAGAGAGAAGAGTTATGGAAAGTTCTAGGATGATGGTGATGTGAATGCCTGGACAAAAAGAAACACTATTGGTGAAGGAAGATGGAAGGTTCCTGAGAGGAGATACGGGGGAGGGATGGAGGCTGCAGTTGAGAGTGAAAGAAGTGGGGCTAGCCTACAGTTTTAATATGAGCTTTTGGATGTTGAATGGTCTTAAGGTTTTGGAAAGAAAAGTGTTTATAGCAATCCTGTAATGCACTCCTTGTCCACTGGGACAGGCAGAAAATGACCAAGAACACACTCACGTGTAAACCTGCCTAATGACCTAGATTAGACCTACTTACACAAGTATTAGTGGTATGGCTAGTGGAAAGAGAACTGTAAAATGTTTTCAGCAGGATATACCCGACTTGATGAGATTGCTTATTGTAAATATACCAGTATTTACAAATGTATGGGGTATGGCTAAATAATTGATGGGATATGAAAGAAAGAATCCTGAAATGGAAATAGCTACCTTTGCTGAGACTTTCTACCTATGTTGTTCAAGATCTATCTGTTACTGTGAAACCAAACATCTTAATACAGGAGAAAGGAACATTTTTGGAAGCTTATATATGATGGTTTATAACACCTACAGGAAAATTATGATTTGACTGTGCCTGACAATCATCTGTGTTCTTTTTAAGTTTGGCTTTGGATAAGATTTATGATTTATGTGAGTCCACCTGTTCAATTCAGCCTTTCATATTAACAGAGCATTAAATACAAACAATGCTATTAAAAAGACAATTTAAAACTCCAGGAAAAGCAATTGATATACAGAAAAGGTATTGAAATTATAGTATATTAAAAATAATACGGATATAGTTATAATAAAACAAACATTTTATTGATTTTTCAACTTTCAGAACCAACATATTAACAAAACACAGAAAACACAATTACATAGATAATAGAATATTAGTGCTATCAATCTTGGCATTAAAAATAAAAATAAAGGGAGTTAGATGATGGAAGAAGAATCACGTTGAAGGAAATGGTGGATGGTATGTTTTACTTATCTTATAAAGTGGGCAGCTTATACACAGCCTGATTGCTTAGCCAAACAAGAGGTGAAGGAATGATGCCATGACAAAGTTAAAAAACTAGCAAATTAAGGAAATATAAAATAATAATTTCACTATTTAGGGGAGGGAAATGGTGAGAATAGCTAACTTTTATCACATGAAGAGATGATTAGTGATATCTAAAATTGATAAATCACAAACTAAAAATTGAAACATGTATTGACTCATGGAGATAACAGAAGAAATAGCTTTGCTTTAGACGTATGCGTTTGCTACATGACTTTTTAGGTATGCACATATATTACCTTACAGATATTACACACACATATACATATATGTGCATATACACAGTCATTTCTATCTGCACACATAAGTACACGTGATATATATATGCACACTTATGCACACATATATATATAAATTTAGAAAGAGAAAGAAAAGAGAGAGGGCTTGAAACTGGATAGAAAATAAGGTTCTGAATTTTTGTCCAGATTTGCTCAAGAGAGAGTGAGTTGAACACCTAAATGTAATAATGTGAGGCAGAATATTTTCAATTATCTTAGTTGTGGACATGCTTGCCAAATCCTCCTAATTAATCTGTTTTCAGACTCTTTATCCAGAACAGAAGTTATAATTATACCTGATTTCTCAGGTTGATTAGAAACTGAGGCAGAATATGTGAATTGTATATGGAAATCTCAGTAAAATTAATAAACTGACATTTGGAAGAATACCAGTCTCACTCGTGAGTTTTATGGCATTAAAATGTACCCGAGTGTAGATGAAAGTCTCCCTGGCAAAGTGGGAGAGGACTCCCAGGGATGAATCTAGACCTGGCACCGTGGGATCAACAATTCCATCCTGACCAAAAGGAGGAAAAGAAGTGTAACTAGTAAAATATCAGTGGCAGAGAGAGTTTAAATAGAGTCGAAAGGCTACTCTGAAGGTTGCTCTTACACAAGCTTCAGGTAGACCTTGCTACCTATCATAACTTGCCAACCCCCAACCAGGACCATTCCAGCCAATCTAAAGGACACCTGGGGCAATATATAAGATTCCACAAGGGTTCCAGGCACTAGAGTAAGTTTCCAGAAACTTACAACCTCCAGATGGGTCCCTGGTCCAGATAAGTCCTGAAACCTAGCCCAGCCTCTCCAGAACATCAGATAGTTCCATCTCCCTACCCCATATTAGTGACAGACCCTTCCAATATCAAAAAGCTAGACTTGTCATAGCCCAAACAACCCCAAAGAGAGGTATGGAAAGATCAAAGGTGATGGTGGAATTATACATAGAAGATAGGACTTAACACATGAATATGAATGCTCAATCATTAAATTGAGTTTGCTTTTAGTCTCCAATATTTTAGAGCAACTAGAAGTAAAAACTTAAAATTGTGAAATTGTACCCCTTATCAAAGTCTGAAATATGCTCTACAACTAATTGTGGGGCTGTGCTTTGAAATTTATGGCTTTTTTGTATGTATGTTATTGCTCACAAAAAAGAGGGAAAAAAAAGTCTATTGTGATGACAAAGTATTTAAGCCCTCTAGCCTCCTATATTCTGGAGCAGCTAGAAGAAAACACATGAGAGGATCATATCGTAGCCCATAACAAACTCTGAGATTTATCCTGCAACCACTTTTTGAAGAGTGGTTTGAAAACTATTGTTTTTTTTTTATTTCTTTGTTTTGAATGAAATAAAATTAACTATACAATTAAAAAAGTAAAAAACAAAAAATGTTCTCCAGTGTATTAGTCAGGGTTCTCTAGGGAAACAGAACCAACAGGAGATATTTGTAAATATGAGATTTTACAAAAGTGTCTCACACAACTGTGAAATGCATGAGTCCACGAAATTCTATAGCATTGGCCTCAAGCCAGCAACAATGATGAAGAGCTTCAATGAATTCCCCAGGAGAAGCTTGCTGGCTGAATTAGAGAAAGAGATTCTCTCTTCTGACTTCTCCATTTAAAGTCCCCAACTGATTAGATTAAATACCTCTCATTGCTGAAGAACTCCCCTTAGTTGATTGTAGATGTGATCAGTCACAGATACAATCAACTAACTGATGATTTAAGTCCATGAAGTATCCTTGCAGTAAGGGTTAGGCCAGTGCTTTGCTTGCCTGACAACTGGGCAGCATTACCTGGCCAAGCTGACATATAAACCTAACAATCTCACCCAATAAATTATTAACTTTAGAAACATGGAGCAAACAGTATGTCTGATGCAGAGAAGTGTAGATCAATGGGCTACCTAGTTCAGGTAGATAGTACAGATGAAGGGAGCAAGCCCAACAGGTAAGTGCTCTTCAAGCCTCTACTTGCATCATATTTGCCAGCAATCCATTAGCCAAAGTAAGTCACATAGGTAAACCCAAAGTCAAGGTGTGGTGAAGTAAACTTGACCCTTGAAAGTGGGGGGAACTGCAAAGTCAGATGACAAAGGCTGTGGCTAGCAAAAGGGTGAAGAAGGCAGGCCAGTGGAACAATCTACCACATATCTCAAGGCCAACACAGTTACTTACATGTCAGGGATACACATGAGTATTTGCTGGTGAACTTTCTTATAACAGACTTTCCTTCTACAGGTTGTCCATACTCAACCCTCTTAAAATAATGTATGTGCAACAGTCAAATTTTAAAGTAAATGAACATTAAGCAGGCTAAAATAGGAAGGCATATTTCATTTTTAATCCACTGATAAAGAGGCAATAAAAGCTTACATATGGGATGTGTGAGTCAGCATTTGGTTCATGCTGTCTTGGCATTAATAACTCAACTAATCTCTATTTATGTAAACAAAATAGCTAAAATTGCATCAAATTTGAAATGCATGCTCTTGTTTCATTAAGATAAGAAGGGAGGCACTGGGTCAAGCTATTTCACTATAAGAAAAAGAACTATGAGTCTCTAAAAGCTGCTGAAATAAGACCCTTTGGGTTGTGTGTGCATGTTGGGGTGGGGAGTGGGTGGGCAATTTAGGTTCTGTGGAGAAGATAAGGAGACAGGAATGGTTGAAATAGGGATATAAATAAAGTTGTTCCATTTAGAAAAGGGAAGACCCCCCCTTGTCTCCTGAGAGAAAAAAATGGAAGAAAATACATTTGAGGCATATAGCAATAAAGAGGGAAAAACTCAGATCTAACAGAATTAATCATCCTGATCATGTAAAATATTAGTTTACATATAGAAAGTATCTAGATTTGTGGTAAAATAAGTCTTGGAAGAAAATAGTTGAAGTTATGGAAGAGCATAAAATCCCTCAAACACTTAATAAAATCAGGAGGTGGTGTGTAACCAAGAAGCAAAAGAGCCTTGTTCATGTAAACTAGCAAGTATTTGGAGTGAGACAAGTCTGCTAGCATTATAGTGTTTGCTCCAATAACCAACATAAACAGACACCATTCAGTTTGCTAATTACATTAAACTAAAGTTTAGAAATGATTGCTTTATATTTGTAAATAAGACTATAAATCTTCTAAAACAACATTCTTAGTGTGTCTGGATCTGTTTGTACACAACAAAAAAATAGTTGTGTACACTGTGTGGAGGAATGATTGAGCCTAGGTTTCATCACCCATGATCTAAATTATGGCTTAAAGTTGCAATTTAAATTGCCTTGCTTTAAATCAAATCCACCCTGTTTCAAACTGTCCATAAAGAGTCCTGCATAATAGGTAGAAAAAACAAGTGTTAGCTGAAGTAACCAGGAAACGGTGCTATAAATCAACCCCCACACTGAGAAACTGAACATGTTTTCCCAGCAACTGTGAAAATGGATGTGTTGGTTGCAAATACAATAAAATGACATTATGAATATTTGATACATCTAAATGAAGCCTTCATCCTAACCTCAGAAAACACTTGACCTGGCATATTCTCTGCAACCATAGCGTGATTTGCAAGAATGGGAGTTTGGACACTGTCTGCCTTATCTTTTTTGGTTACATTGCTTCAACAAATTTGTAGTGGACGTCTACTCTGAACTATTTGAATGCCTAGACGAATAAATTTGGGAGTGTTTTCAAGAAGAAGAGACACAGGCTCTGATTATTACTGGTATAAGGATAGGAATAAACCCTAAGTGTTCTGGAAATCCAAAGCAAGGATATCTAGCCCAACCTTAGGTAGCCAAGGGAAGTTTCCTAGATGAGTCGACACTTGAATTGAGTCTTTAAAGTGTCTATAAGAGTTAAATAGAGAGTCAGGGAAGGGTGTTCTTTAAAGAAGAAAGGCCATGAGCAAAGTCACAGAGATGGGAAGTAGTTCATTATCTAGAAGAAACTGCTTATAATTAGGATAATTGGAATGTGGTGTAAGAGTCTTTGCCTGGTAGAAGAGGAGCTGCTTGAACGTTTTTCTCTTTTTCTGTCAGGTGGTTAATTTACTAGGAAGTTGCATCTGAAAATATCTGGAATCTGATATCTGACTCTTAACACCTATCACCACCTCAAATCACATGTTAGTTTTCCACTTCTTCAGTGTCACCACTTACTCATGCCTTTGTGGTCTTTACAGAGGATTTATGGGGCACTATCAGGGATGGAAACAGACCAGGTACCTCCCAGCTGGCTCATGCCAGGCGATGTTTCCTGACATATATCTAGGTCATATTATACATCAGGGAATATGTTGAGGTGCTCCCCATTGTAGCTGCAGCCCTATGTGGATAAGTCCTCAAATATCTGCATGTGGAGAATAAGTCATTTCTGGCAGAGAAAACACCCTCTTTCATATGTCCCATTTAATGGGATCTCACTCTTCAGACAGAACAGACATATAGGATCATAGGTTTGGGATTCAGAACTCACTTGGCAAAGCAACTTCCTTTTATTTGCTGGGGGTGCTCTGTGAAATCACCTAAATTCTTTGAACTCTTTTCTTCATTCATAGACAATAGAAATAATACCTAAGTTATGGTTGTCAGTATGAAATGTAATAACAGAAAAGGTATAGTCAACACAATTCTCAGCCCATTTTTCCTTCATGTGTATATCTGTACCCAATTTCCAGCCCCTGCTAATCTCCATTTTCTTCCAATGAACAAGATCATGCCCTAAATGGGCATGCTTTTAGATGTAACTATGCTTCATGTACATTTTCTCCCAAACTTACTTAGAGCAGAGTTTTGTGAGGGTGGTAGGGAATCTGATGCCAGATTTGGGACAGACTGAAGGATGGGAAGTTACAATGTACACTGGTTTATGAAACCCAAAAGTGAGATTGCTATTTTCTAATTCCAGAATTAAAGCCATTTTCTATGAATACGTGAGTGTATCTAGCCATGATCCATTGCTGATAACCTGGTTATCAGTCCCCTTGTTATATTAATCGCTGAGGATGGACCTTAATTTAGTTTGGGACATTAACTACAAATTCCTATGTTGGTGAACTGGGTGGAAATTAGTGGTTCATGAGGACTCACTTCTAAATTAAGACAAAGAGTAGTAGTTACAATTAAAGTGCCCTATTTCTTGCCCACTTTTCCTTAGATTCATTATATTCTTGATTACTTCATTGTAACATTGACCATTTCAGAACTCTTCCTAAGTTCAGGCTGTATGTGGATATGATCAGCATGTGGTGAGTTCAGTTTTTGTGTGTGGGCCCTTAGGAGAAGGAAAATACAAATTAGAGTTTCTAACATCAAGTAGTTTACTATCTGTCAGATTTAAATTGTGCTGGAGGCTTCTTCTGCATGTCCAACTGATATTCAGGACACCTTCCCTTCTTCCGTTCCAGCATCTGTGCAAAATGGTAAAATAAAAATAGTGTCTTAGATATTTTCTTTCACTCCTTCAATATCCTTCTGCATAATTACAGTTCCTTATCACCTCTGTACTTTCCATGAGTACTTATCTTAAGTCAAATTACCATGAAAACTTGGTATCAGCTGGAACCTACTCTATACCTTGCTGACAAATTGTATGTTTTCATATAGTACCATAGTCTAGTGTGGAGAGGACCTCACATGTTTCACTTATATTACTGTATTTTCGTTACCTTTTTACTTAACAGTCTTCTTGAATGGCTATCAACTCCAGGAAAGACAGACTGACTAGAATTCTACTTTATACTTCTGGTCTCTTGCAACAGATTGAATAATTGGTCTTTATTTGTCAATCCCCTGTAGGAATTTTACACGTCACTCTCACCCTCTCGCCACGATAGCTTCCCCTACCCTTGTTTTGGTGCTTGGCCACAATGTAATCTTAATGGACAAAATGAACACTTCAAATGTGCTTGTACAGTTGATCTTGTCCTTTTCTTCCCTGGGTTTCGCCATAAGAACCATCTCACATTGTCCGGAAACCAAGGAGGATGAGTTGCCCTCAGGGCAGACCTGAAATCAAAACAGAGGTTGGAGCTAACATGAGCCGAGCCCAGCCTAGATCAGGTCCACCTGAGATAAGCTGCAGACATGTGATAGTTAAACAAATCCTTATTTTATTGTTGTGTACCATTGAGGCTTTGTGCTGCTTTATTTCGTAGCACTATGTTTGACTCTATATACTTAGTACAGTGTTAAAGCATAGTAGGTACTTAAGTATTTGTTGAACATAACATAGCAGCTATTGTCTGACTTCAAACAAACAAGCAAGCAAACAAACATACACACTTTGGGTAGATATTACTTTCAATTACCATGTACAAAGGTGGGTTTTTTTTTTTAGGAAATCCAACAAATGCATGGCATCATTTGACTAAATGCTGACAGGCATTGTTAAATAAAGAAGGTGATATGTTTCTTAATTCTGTGAAGGAAGATACCTAGTTGAAGTGATAAAACTAAAATGGTGAAAGAAATGGAAGACAGTTAAACATGAATATGTTTAAACTTATCAGACATTCAGGTGGATGCCACAGAAGGGAGAAATAAAAAGGGATCACAGAAGGAGTTATAAGAGAGGGGCATTCCTAACAGTCCTTTTGAATGCTGGTAGGATTTAAGTAGGGAGAAAGGGGGAGGACTCATTCTAGACAGATGGAGGAACACAGCAGAAGGTGTGCAGGCAATATGGTGTACTGGGGAACAAAATCGAAATGAGATTCATTTGCATAATTTGAGTAGGAACGGACCACTGGGGACATTGGAGATGAGATAGTGAGTCTGAAGATGGTGCTTGGGGAAACAGGAACACATTAGCAATTCTTGGGCCACACAGTGATATAGTAAAAGAAAAATTGCTCTGGCAGGAATATTTACAATTGTTTGAAGAGGGAGAAACAGAAGGTAATAGAACCATGGTGATAGATTGTGTCCCTCTGCAAAGTTTGGCCTCATAATCTGAGATTTCATTTTATGCCACTGAAGAAAATGTGCGTGTGCTCCAAAGTTTTCATTTTCCCTATTATGTAAATTTGAAGCAAATTTAGAAAGTCAAGCAGCAGGAGGTTGAATTATTGGGAAAGAACAATACTTTGGTACATCTTGAATTTCAGCCAGACTCTTTTCTCTGAACTATATTCATTATTTGAGTCACTGATTTTAAAGACCCTGCTGCCCAACGGATATACAAAGGAAAGAGTTCATTTAAGCTATTCTTCAAGGAAATTAGAAGAAAAGTTTTTTATTGCTGTGTGGGTGGGGTGAGTTGCTACTTTCTCGAATGTTTTACTGAGTTCTTAAATACGATGATCAGCTGGGATTCTACAGGTTATAGCCCACACCAAAAACCTAAACCTTAGAAAGTTACTGATGCCGGGTTACATAAAAGTGATGCAGTTGTTCACAAGTCAGGGATCATCAAATTGCTGATATGAACATAAGAGCACGAGTTGATTCAATTATCTCACATCAAGTCATATTTTGTCTATATGTGCAGGTTTATAAACGACATGTAAAAATGTTAGAATTTAACATTGAGATGTTTTCCAAACTGATTATCAAAGCCTATTTCTATGCATTCATTATTTTCCCGGTAAATTGCCTCTGTTATGTTTTTACTTTCAGACCCATTTTTATAATATAGAATTTTAGAGTTTAAAGGGACATTGGAGGAACCACATCCCATCCTGTCATTTTCAGAAGTGGAAGCAGTTGCCTCATATGACTGCCCTGATAGAGGTGGGCTGGAGAACTTCTTATCTCAGTGTCTCTTATTAAAGAGGTACCTGGGTGCATTTATCTCTTGAAGGCATAAAGTCTCACAATCACCCGGTGACTTCTCCATCTCACTCATTCTCACCTGCTATTGCTTCTGTACTCCTTGTATTTGACTTGTCCTTTAAAGATCTTTTAAAGCACTCTGATGCGAACCTCCAGGGCCTTTCAGTTTAACAATTTCAATAACTTCATAACTTGTTTCTCTGCCTGGTATTTCCTCTTCTCATCCATCTTACATATAGCAGCCCATTGTACTTCCTGAAAGTCAGCTCTGATGATGCTTCTCCCGATTAAAATAGACATAAACTAAGTTGCATTCATGCCAAATGAAATTTAAAATCTTTAACTTCCATAACAGTATTCTTTGATATCATCCCAATTTACTTTTCCTAATTTATATGGAAAAGAATTATAGGTATATTTTACATATACCTCGTATTTCCCAACTCCTGCAATATCTTACAGAACTGGAATGAATATCTATAATGTCAACTCAGAACAACAAAAATAACCTAGTTTATATTTAATATATTCTGGGCTAGAAGATATATGTGTGTGTGTTTATCTATATATATATATGCATAGATACACATATTAATATTTTGAAAATTCTGTAGAATGCTTCAAACCTCAAAAAGAGTCATCACTGTATTTACACCATCCTAAATGTTACTCATTTCCTATTTTCTCTTACATGAAATATGTATGTGCTTTCTATGCTTACTTTAATAGAGATTTACAATGTTTTTGCAAATTCCATTGCTTACATTGTATCTCAATGGGGTTTTTCCTTCGAGAAGCAAATGGCTCTCCATAAACTAGTTAATATTTATCAAATGATGCCACAGAGTCCTTTACCTCCTAATGATGAGCTCTAATTCAAATATGGCAAATATCCCACTGTCATGGATGAAAGCTTGGGCTTTGTAAGAGATTGCTTGAGTTAAAAGCACAGCTCTCCCTCCTAGTAACTATGACTTTGAGCAAGCTCTATAACCTCTGGATGTATCCCCTCTTTTTCAAATATAAAAATAAGGATAATAATACCACCTACTTTGCAGGGTTTTTAACTGAGAACATTTAAGTGAGACACTGTTCATATATGGGCCTCCAAAGAGACTGTGGCTCATAGTCATCACTCAGTAACTACTGTTATCACTTTTATTATCCACAACTAGCTGCTGTAGAACTTTACATTAATGGTCAAATATCCCCCTGAACTATTTTATTCTCAATTGCTATTTGAAACTCCATATATTCACCCAGAAACTTTCTAAAGGTTTCATGTATTGTGTTTTTAGTTGAATAGACTGGGATTTACCTGAAAAAAAAATGCTATTTTGATAATAATAGTAGGTCAAGTAGGTAACTATGCCAAGGATAAAACTATTCCTTTGCAATACATAAAGGTGGGCATTCACTCCTGTTCTGGGAATAAGCTCTTTAATATTTAGAGTCTGCTCAAGAATTTTGACCTCCTGATCAACAAGATTGGTCTGCTGCCTACCAGGGCTTTTGAATGGTTTCAAGGAAAAATCGGAGGCTTGGGACAATTAGATGCATGGATATGTTTTTATATCTGTCTGCTCGGTACTTGATACCAGACATGAACTTTCTTTACTGTAAACAATTCTACCAAAGCTGTTTTAGCTAAGAGGAAAAAGGAAAATACTTTTGCGTGTTCTACCCCTGTGGTTCTCAAACACTACTATGCGTCAAAATCACTGGAAGGCATTTTACAACAATGATTGCTGGTTCTTACTCCCAGAGACTCTTGTTGAGTACTTTTTTGGGTGAGTCCAGGAGGTTTGCAATTTTAACAAATTCCCAGATTATGCTGATGCTGTTATCTTTGAACCAAATCTTGAAAACCCCTGGTCCAGCCAATCAAGGCTGTCTTCGTATCTTCTCACCATTGTCTCCTCTTATGCCTGTACAATATTCCTTTCTTGAATGTCTTCACACTTGTGCTGTTTTCTCTTCATGGGATGCCATTGCATTGCACACACTCAACAATAAGTAGTGGAATTTATTGAAATCTCCTTTGCTTCAGGCACTGATAGTCTTCTCCAGGAAAAGCTTGTCTTCCAATGCTTTATTGTGTCTACTTCTTTGATTACATCTTCTCTTACTAGTCCAGGATGTTAATTGTCAGACTATAATTGCACCATAGGTAAATCATATGTTCCCCAAGAATGTAATATAAATACTCCTTTGTGAGGTAATTTACATATGCAGTGACATTTAATACCCTTGTGAACTTGTCAGCCAGGAAAGAGCTAAGATAATATTTTTAAAATACGGACTTGTCTCACATGATATTGCAGGCCCATGTTAGACAGTGTTAAGGCATATTTTTGTCCTCTGGAAGTTTAATTAAGTTTAGAATTTAGAATGTGCATTATCTAGTCTAAAAACAGGTCTTTAATAATTTTAGGGCTCCAGGCCTCACTAGCCATATAGTTTGGAGCTAAACTATCTTGAGGAAGAACAATAAAAAGCTAGAACTTGGTATAATTCCTGGAACCAGGGTCACCCAGATCAAATGGGGTCCATTACTATATTTATGATGTCTACCCCAGCTATTACTGAAATTGGCCCAGTAGTCAATCTCCTGGATCATACATACCCCTGAGACCATCAGTGAGTTGGTCTCACTGGTACAGAACCCAGAATCTGACCATGAAGTTGTGACATGAGAATTTTGGTTTCTCTAAGTCACATATTAAAATAAACAAATAATATTCGGTTGCTAAGAATTTATTTATTAGTTAAAAGGTATCTTGAATTAAGACCTCATGAAATTGGACTGCAGAAAACAAATACTTGGAAGGCAGCTATGAGTGTCAAGAAAGACAATACACAGGAATCTGTGACCTTCTTTGATTCCATCACTATTTTTCCAAGGTTGTCTCTGCCACAGTACTATGAGCAATTGTTAGATTAAAACATAAGGAGATTTTAAAAAAATACAACAAGGCCATCAATTCTGGCCTGTTATATTTGTGCTGTTGACCCCAGGCTGACCTAAGTTTGCTTTCAATTTCTGAATCCCACACCTGTGTCCACTGTGTTTCTGATGTATTAGCCACTTTTAATAGGGGTTGTTGGTCCTGATGTGTGCTTTTCTTAATTTGAAAAGAGAATCCTGAATATTTAACAAAAAACATCTTAGATTCAAACTGTGAAACTTTATGCACAATAAGTGAGATTCTCCTACTGTCATTAATTATTTCCCAATCTAGAAAAAAAAATTTGGCTGAGTTCTTAGGGTTTCAAGTTCTTGAAATTGTTTTAAATCATGTGTTTATTCTCAGTTAGTGAACTAAACATTATTTTCTATTTTCAGTTCCTGATGTCACATATTCTTCTCAGTTGGCTGTTCCTTTCAATTTCCTTTGAAGTTACTAAGACAGATGCTTTCCAAATGTGTTCTTTTGTTGATTATGAAATTATTTTTTCTTCCAAAATGAGTTTTGCTTTC
>PVIY010050802.1:0-16000 GCA_004026745.1 Myrmecophaga tridactyla
GCTAACTTTCTCCCTGCCATTTCCCTGGAGAGGCAGCTGTCTTCTTGATGTGGTATATATTATGTTAATTACTAAAACTCTGAAAAAGAGAACCCAGGTCCACAGAGGCATACTTTCCTTAATTGGAACTGTCAAAAAAGAAACAGATATAAGAGCCATGGCAGCTGGATTTTGGAGGGTAAGGCAGACCTCCTGAAGTAGGTGGTACCAGTAGGGCTGTAGGCTTCCTTCTGCAGGATGGTCATGATCCAGTGAACATTTTTTCCTCTCTAGAACTTAGCTTACCAAGTCCACTCTGAGTGGACTGTTAGGAGTACACGCCCCAGGAGTGTGTGGCTCTTGATCTGTGGCTGATCTCAGCAGGCAGCTTCTTCCACTGGGTGGAACACGTTCTGCAAACAGCTGATATTTCACGTCTGCTTGGGCCTGGGAGTGGGATGGCAGATGACAGAGATATGGGCAGAGCACTGAGGTCTGTGCCAGGTACATGAGGGCAGAGGCTAGGCTCATTTGCTGAAACGTATCTTCTTGGAGCAAATACCAGTAGCAGGTGGCTTTGCCCAGTGGGTGTCTTAAACACTATTGGCATGTAGGTGTGTTTCCAGTAGTCTGGACATACTGTTTGTCTGTGTCTCCCAAACATGATTTGCTTTTGCCCTACTCTGAAGGCACTTGTCACAGCTGATGAACCCCTATCGTTTCACCATTTGACCACTTCTCTGGAACAGCTTTTTCTCAGGATCTACAGTGCTTTGTCCTCCCCCTTGCTGCCTTCCTCATTTTGTACTTTCTCTATCTGAGATGTCCTTGGGAAAGGATCTAGATGGGACCCTAGAGGGGTAGATGCATTGAGGATTTGCAGCTCTCCCAACAAGTTCCACAGGCAATCCAGAACAGAGGGTGTGGTAGGTGGGCCTGAAGGACAGGCAGCTGGTTAAAGCCCCTTGTGGCTCACATGGTGGGCAAAGTCCCTAGTGGCTTTACCATGGTGTTGACACAGTGGGGCTCTGCTGTGGTCCCTGCTCAGGAGCTTGCATCATGTCAGAGGCCCTTTGCCTCCTTACTGCTCCTCCCTGGGCCAGCAGTACCCTGAGCCCTACAGCCAGCCAGGCGTCTGTTCCTTTTCTGTGGGCCTCTTCCCTCACCCATGGGGAGACCTGTGTTACCACAGTTTACCACGGCTGCTCAGCGGCCTTTTGAAGTGAGGCAACTCAGTTAGACCTGGAAATTATTATACTTAGATGTAGGGATTTCCTATTGAAACAGGGTATCCTAATACCATCTCTCACCTCTCGATAACACAGAATTAAAAAATTTTGGTTCAGGACTGTATTTTTCAGGGCAAGTTGAATCCTTTGAAATAAGAGGTTTCATCGACAGCAGAAGGGCCAGTTCTGAAACCTGAGTTTGTCCATGTCTGAAAACAGAGATTCTCAAGTGTCCTGTGTGCACTGGATGCTGGGGCCACATCAGAGTGGAGTAGAGTGGGGGCCAGTTACTATTTACTCCTTTGCCTCCCCAGTGCTGGGCAGAAGGAGTCTGTATCTGGAGGTCCTTGAAACCCTAGAATATTTTGAACCATACTTGGGCCTCTTCTTGGGAAGGTTGGTTTTTGTTTGTTTGTTTAAAGAGCAGTTGTATGTTTACAAAAAATTCATGCAGAAAGTACTGAGTTCCCATATACTAAATACCTATATACTCCCTTCCCCACCCACCCCCACAGGTTTCCCTAGTATTAACATTTGTATTAGTGTGGTATATTTGTTACAATTGATGTTCTTGGAAAGGGTTTTGCACATGCCTATCTCTCAGGATTCAGTGGTGTATGTGGTCATGGGGGCCTAACTTCCTAGGGCTCACTCCTCCACTGTCTTTCCCCATAGGTTCAGAAGGAGCTCAGTGGGAAACAAAAAGCCAAACTCAACCCCAGAAGAGAGATACAAAGGCCTGGGAGCTAAGGTTGTACCTCAGTTTTGTGGGACAGTGCTACTCTTTTTCTCAACCTGGTCTGGTGTGTATAACAGACCTAGCTTTTCTTGTGAGGTGGGTAGCCCTACCAGATACCATTTGAGCCATGTCCTCCTCCTGATCAGAACTAACTGGGCCCATCCTGGCTGCCCATATCTCTCTCCTGACCATCAGATATTGAATTGTTTTTTGGGGAGAGGGAAGTGATTTGTGGAAGGCCCCTTTATATACAAGTGCCAGCTGTGCTGTCCCTCACCTGGCCCATGGCTTCATGCTGACACCTGAGCTCTGTTACACCTCAGGGTCTGTGTACCCTTGGCCATGGTGTGCCTCACCTGGTGTGGCTCACACATGGCTCCTGGTGTCATCAGCTACCTGCAGACAGAGATAGCCTTTTTCTCCTGTCCTCTTTACCTTGGTTTTCATGCCAAGCAACTGTGAAGGGAAGACCTGAGCCCAGAGCAGTTTCTGCCTCTCCTGGGACTGCCAGAGGCATTCCCTTAGGGTTACATTGATCCTGTTGTTTGGTCCCAAGGTTCTAAGAACTTTGTGTAACAGCTATGCCAGTACTGTCTCAGGGGCATTCTCTTATGCTACCCCACAGTGTTTGCTGAATGAAAAATCTATTTTGCTTTCCCGTTACCTGGAGTGGCTTGTCTCCAGAAAGTAGGTCCTGTCAGATCTTTAATACAAACTGAAGGTTATGGGGAAAGCATCTTCTGAGGTATTCCAAGGAGGGCTGGCTCTGGGTAAGTGGCTACCTCATAGTGCGTTGGTGGTCCCCCATGGTGTACATGCTCTCTGCAGAGGCTCAGAAAGCCCCTTGACCAAGCCAGCCCAACACCCTTCCCTCCATAGTGAGCATCAAGAGTAACATTCTGAGAGCTCTGCTGACTGCTCCAGGGGTCAGGTGGCTTCCCTGGGAAGCTGGGGAGAAACAGGAGTGGTACAGGACTGGAGCTGCCTTTGCTGGGCTGTTAGGAGAGGTGATCTGCTCGATCCCTTTTACTGTTTCTCAGGGTGAAAAGAAGCAGGAAGGTGGAAGCACCCAGAGTGTGACCATTGAGCTGGTGTGAGAGATGGAAAGGGAAGGGAAACTTTCTGGAAACTGTCTTCTGTGAGCTGGTGTTCTGTGTATGTATAACTCTGAAAGAGAAGCTCATCTGAGGGAATTCATAGGAGTTAAGAAATTACAGAATTCAGACCTGAGTCTCTCTGACCCCAAAAGTCCATTTTTGACCAGGACACATGTATTGAGGAGAGATGATTGGTTTGGTGGCATGGGAGTACAGCACAGGTTGGCTTTGTGAGTGAGGCATGGTCTGGACTCTGGGTGCTGGCTAGTCTTGACTTAGGACCAAAACCTAGCAGACAGGCCCAGCAGCAGCCCCAGCCCCTTCCAGTCTCTGTGCTAATGTGCTTGTGATGCAGGAATCTTCGCACTATCAATAGGAGTCTTCTTTGTTGTTGCTTCCCCGGCACTAAGGCCCTTGACATGTCCTGATAGATAGGAGTGGCAAGGGAGGAGCCATGGAACAGTCATGCCTGAGTCCCTGGCATCCCTGAGGGGAGTATCCCACCTCCAGGACACTGTAACTGGGGGTGGTATCTGGAGTGCCAAGGTGAGGAACCATTTCCTCAGACTTCTGTGACTGGGACTTCCAATCTGAGTGATGATGGAGAGGGAAGAAGGTGGTGCCAGAGCATCTGAATTGAGCACCTGGGGACACCTACCTCCTTACCTGGATATAGCTTGGCTTCTCCTTGCATCACTGCCATCTGGTAGGAGCCTGACAGGGCAGGAATAGACATTTCTGTGTAGATACCAGGCTGGTTACCTTTAAGTTCTCTCTGACAGTGACATGTCTTACTCCCTTCAGAGAGGGCAGGATGGTTTAGTTGGGTGGCACTCTCTTGTCAGTATTTCACTATCATGAAACTCTAGCTCTTCTGAACATGACTTCTTGCAGGGCTTGACCTAGGTAGCTGTGTCCACTTGTATTCTTTTGGCCTTCACATTCCACTGCCCTCTGAGACAGCTGCCTCTGTGGGGGTGACAGCTCCTACTCCAGGGCATGTTGCCCCAACCTCATCCAGGCCCTTCAGTGAGGAGCAGCCACACATGCCAGGGCCCATGCTTAGAAAGCTGCTTGCTCTGGTTTCAGGGCAGTTCAGGGACTGTATTGAAGCAGACCATGGTGAGGCCAGAGGGGTAGCTCATCCAGAACCAGGACAGAATATAGGAGTGACCATAGCTTCAGGACTACCTTAACAGAAAGAGAGACTTGGAACTATGAATTCTCCTAGGGTGGCAGAGATATTTGCATTGCCTTCCCTCTCTAGTTCATAGATGAGGAAACTTAGATCCAGGGATGTTAGATGACTTGCCTTGGGGTGGAGACAGGTCTTCAGGCCTCTTTTTGGCCCAACGTGGTTTCTCTATTAGAGTCTACAAATAGGGGTATGATGTAGTAGGAGAGCTCTAAATGCTTTCCTTTTTTAAAAAAAGAAAAATGACAACATGATTTTCCTGAACAACATAATTTTCCTGGTCAAGCCCAAGTTGCCCATTATTATTGACTTACAGGCATGGTTGACCCACTAACAGACATGTGCCCCAGTCTCTCTGCTATCTATGGGCCACATTTCTATTTTCATCTCAACAGATATTTCTTAAGCACCTACTGTGGACTAGGTGTTACATGAGGGGTGCAAAAAAATGCTTAGTTGTGGTTCTTTCAGTCAGAGAACTTTGGTTGCTCCAAGAGAGAGAATGAGCATTTCTAAGCAGCTTAGTCTGCTAGACCTCTCAGAAAGAGTAGACAGGAATGTTGGGTCTTGGATATTCCGACACTGTCTGGGGTTCTCTCTCTTTTTTATTTTAACTAGCGAAGTTGTAGGTTTATGGGAAAATCATGGAGATAATACAGGGTTATTATCTAACAGTTTGCATTAGTGTGGTACCTTTGTAATAATTGGTGAGAGAATATTATTATAATTATACCATAGTTTAAAATTTTATCTCAAACTTGTCTATTATTTGTGTTCTCTATTTCTTTCACTACCCCCACTTCCTCTTTGTAAACTCCACAGAGTAGGCCTTTGTTAGCTGTTTGGTGGTGAGGTGATAATGCTAGTCCATTCCAGAGGATGGAGAGGTAGCGCAGTGGCCATAAACCAAACTGCCACAGCAGTCTCTGTTGCATCTTGTTTTTAGACCCAAGCTGCCTTTTGCACACATACTTACCCACCTTATACACACTCAAACTCTTAATTTTGTTTGGAAAAAATATTGGCCATAAAAGACAGTTTCAATATAAGATACTTTGCAACTTGGTGATTATATCGGAAAAATTTTTAACTTCATAGAACTTTGAGGAGCAGGAGATGGGGAGAGGCATCTTATAGAATTCTGGAGGTCAGAATTCTTAAAATCAAGGTATTGGCTCTGGGACCCCAGCAGAGAGGTAAGCATGTATGCCAGTTTGAAAAGATTATGCACCCTAGAAAAGCCCTTTCCTTTAATCCCTATTCAGCACTGTAGGTTGGAAAATGATTAGATCATCTCCATGGAGACGTGATGCACCCAATTGTGGGTATTAACCTTGATTAGTGGAGATGACTCCACCGATTCCAGGTGAGATTTGATTAGTTTACTGGAATCATTTAAAAGAGGAAACATTTTGGGAAAAGCTTCAGAGCCACGAGAATCATGAGAGCCCACACAGCCAGAGACCTTTGGAGATGAAGAAGGATTATACCCTTGGAGGAGCTTCATGAAATAGGAAGCTGGGAGAGAAAGCTAGCAAACATTGCCATGTTTGCCGTGTGTCTTTCCAGTTGAGAGAGAAACCCTGAACATCACTGGCCTTCTGAAACCAAGGTATCTTTCTCTGGATGCCTTAGATTGGACATTTCTATAGCCTTGCTCTAATTTGGATGTTTTCACAGCCTCAGAACTGTAAACTTGCAACTTATTAAATTCCCCTTTTTAAAAGCTGTTCCATTTCTGATATATCGCGTTTTGGCAGCTTGCAAACTAGAACACATGGTAACTGAGTCTGTTGTGGCCACTGGACTGTTTTTAGTTTGGAGGCTGGGCAACTGGTTTTTCTCTGTTCTGCTGGCACTTCAGAGACTTTTCTTACCTTAGAAAGCTTTGAGAGAAACTTTTTCCAGTTGCATGTCTGGACATCTGACTGGGTGAGTGGGTCATCAGGGTAAATGTGGATCATGGAGTAAATATGGTGGTTCAAGACCCTTAGCCCTGGTCTTAAGGCCCAGTGCTGCTTCCAGAATGATCCCTTTTGTTCTGACCTCTACACCTTTCTGTTTTCTGGGTGCCATTCTGACCTCTATACCTTTCTGTTTTCTGGGTACCATGCTGTATGTGGTTGAAAGCCCTGACCTAAATTTGTCTGAGTATACCCCTAGAAAATAAGTAACCCAACAGTTAATTGGTATTTAATGAAATTAAGTAAGTCTAAGTGCTAGCCAGTGTGTTACCTAGGTATAGTATGAGTTCAATGCATATTTGTTAATCTATATGTTAATCATTTTAATGTCTATTTAACTATTAGTTGGTATGCTTGGTCTAGTTATTAATTGGCATATTACTTAAATATAATAAATGTTGTTTCCATTAAAAAAAATCACGGTGTTGGCAATGCTGTGTTCCTTATGGGACTTCAGAGGAGAATGAATTTCCTTGTCTTGTCTAGCTTCTGGTAGCTACCTGTATTCCTTGGCTCATGGCCCCTTCTTCCATCTTCAGAGCCAGCAGCTTATCATCTCTCCCTGCTTCCATCATCACATTGCCTTTTCTGACTCTGACCTTCTAGCCTCCAATTTATAAAGACCTTTGTGATTACATTGGGCCTGGATAATCTCTTCATCTCAGGATCCTTAACTTAATTACATACCCAAAGTTCCTTTTTACCATTTAAAGTATTCACAGGTTCTGATTAGGATGTGGATATATCATTGTGGGGGGTGGGGGTGGGGGGGTGGGCAGTGTGGGAAGGCAGGTTTATTCCTTTGGGCAAATGCATATAATTGAGAAATCAGTTGGGAATTTCCAGCCTTACTGAGATGATGGTAAAGCCTGAATTGATTCCAAATATTTTTTATATTGAGCTCTTCATTTATTTTTAAATTTTACAGTCCATATTTATAGCTAGAGTTAGTTAAAAAAATAAAAATTCTAGTATAGTTTTATGAAAATTATTTAGTTTTTAATCTTTTTTTCAAAGAAACAGCATTTATTGCTAAGTGCAAAGTATATAGTTTATTTTTGAGGAAAAATATTCTAAATTTCTAAATTTTTATTTTATGTCTTTGAAAATTTAAGCATCTGTTGTTTTATTAATGGTTATTGAACTCCAGTACACTGAGACGCAAATACATCCCAAATGTCATTGAGTCACTCAGTGGGTGGGAAATGGTTCTTTGAAGTGATTTTACTAGCTTTGATAAATCAAATGGCCAAATTATCTAATTAGGTTTCTAGAGTTTGTACTGCTCTAATCTGAAAAAACAAAACACATATACACAAATGCACAAAACCTCCCAGCTTACGTTTGTACCTTCTGGACGATGAAATCCCATAAACGCTTTGTCACACAGGGATCACCTTTGTGTGAGAAAGAGGTGGGCTGTGGCTGGGCTAGTCACTGTGTGGACTCCTGCACTCAAACACACCTACATGCCTTTGCACAAACCTGTATCACTTCTCAGATTCCTGACATGCCAGGCATAGGGGGGCTTGTGATGAGATGATATGGTCACTGTCCCCAAGGAGCTCATGGTCCTGGATAGGGAAGTGCTCCAGGACTAGTGAGGTGATGGAGCCATGGATAAGATCTGCAGGAATCAGGGAGTGGACCCAGGGATATGGGCCTGGGAAAGACGGAAGAATGATATGGAAAACTTCAAGGGAAGCATTGGGATTGGACTATGATGCACTGAAAAAGGTGGGGATCCAGTGAGCATCACCACCAGTGGGCATAGTGTCAACAAAAGCTATAAGAGGGCCCACAGGAGCAGAGAACAGTACTCATGAAGGATCCTTTGGAGAGGGTTGGAGTGGACAGTGGTTTTGCTGTGGAGGGTGTTCCTCCACAGCCACATGGTCTCAGAAGGTGGCAGGCATGGACTTGCCTTTCGGGAAGGCTGTGATGGTCAAGCAGCATTGAGGAGAGCCCCATTTCTGTTCCATGGTATCCCAGACCTCTGGCACAGAAGCAGGGCTCTACATCAGAATAGCCCATCTTGGGAGATTTGATGTTGAGAACTTAGGTCTGTGGCCTCAATTTAAGTGCTCCTGGCTTTGTCTGGGTCACACCTATGTTATTTGTGTGTGGGAAGTGGGGCTTCCTGTTTGGGAAGTCTTTCCCAGTGGGCGCTGGGTAGAGGTTTGTGTTCTAATCTATTGGTGGTGGCTGCCTGGAGAGGCAGAAGGGTGGGTATGCCTGGGAGAGCAAGAACTGAATAGCTGCAGCCTTCAGACAGGAACTAGCAGTGTCCACATCTTCCTCTAAGGCTGGGATCTGGGCCTGACTCCCCAAATGACAGATCCCGAGTCCACAGTACCCCCAAAATAGTGCATATGACCATTAACTTCTTGTGACAGGGTAGGGGCTTGGGGATGGCTTCACTGCCAGATAGTTGTCACTCCAGATAAGACTGGGCTGGAAGCAGGAAGGATGTGGGTTTTGGAATCTAAAGATTGGGGTTCCTTCCAATCTCAGTTCAGGCACTTCACAGCTCTGTGGGCTGGTGAGCAAGTCCCCCAGCTCCTTGGTGACCTGGAGAGGGTAATATCTGTTGTGTCGAACACACAGGGTTATTGTGGTGTTCTCATAGCACACTGTCACATCTGTCACATTGTGGTTACTTACTCTGTTGCATGTGGGACGTTTTCATGCTTCATCTGACGGATCAGGGAAAGAGCTTCTGGGGGTGGTGTGGCCTATGGTTATGGAGCCTGAGTCGGGGAAGCTGGTGGGCATGGCTGCAGCACCATCTGAGCCAGATCTGGAGGGATGATTGTCACTTTGCTCTTAGTTCCTGTTCAGCTGGCCACCCTTCATCTGTGGCCTCCGACAGCCTAGAGGAGCTGCAGCCACTACTGTCAGCCACAGGGCTTTATGGCACCGCTCAGCTGAGGTGAGGCCAGGGAAGCAACCTTGACTGTTCCAGCCTCATCACCCTGCCTCTCTTAGGGGGACTGGACATTGCTGTTTAGGAATGAGCCATTTTCCTAATGGTGAATGATTTGTGTCCACACCAGCCCATTCCTGGACCTGGTGAATTTAGGAGTTGGATTAATGCCCAGAGCAGCACCCTACCCCCTGAACCAGACAGTCCCATGTCTCTGGAGAATTGGGAAGGTAAGAAAAGAGCCTGGCTTCAGGTGCAGGCCGTGGCCCTTCCAAAGCCAGTCCTGAACAGTTCTTAGACTAGTTTTCTTGTGGTGCAGTAGAGAGATGTGTGGAGGGGAGCAGGAGGCCTCTTGGCCCCTGCACCCATCAGCAACAGCCGAATATTCAGTTTGGGCCTGTTGACCACAATCAATCAGCTCCTGAATAAAAAGACATGAAAGTTCTGTGTATACAAGACTTGGTTTAGGTGCTGTGACCATGAGTGGCAGGTTTGCCTTGAGCCTGCTGATCCAAATGCAGGGCAGAGCTTAGGCTCCGAGGTCTGGTTGACTTTGCCTCTCCAGTCATGCTTTCTGTCTCCCTTGCCAACCCTCTGGCCCTGTCTTCCGTCTGTTCTCCTCCCTACGTTTTTGCTTATAGCCTGCACATACCCTCTGTTCCCCACCCCTTCCTTACGCATACACACACACATACTGTGGATGTCCGAGCCCTGCCCTCCTTTCTAAGCTACTCAGATCTTCAAGTGCCCTGCCCCAAACTTTCCCTCCCATCCATGAGCCTTGTTAGGGGAGGGATGTGTTTAAGCATATTCACATGGGCATTCTGTTCAGACTCAAGAAGGCAAATAGGAGCTGGGAAAGCTGTGCAAGCTACTTCTGCCCTACTGCCTTGGGGAAGAAAGCCTGCCTGCCAGCCTTCAGCTTGCCTACTCTCTGTGGGTTTTGGGCTTGCCATGTCCATGTGGGTTCCATTTCTGTAGGCATATCCCTCTGCAGCTGGCACCCTTCGTCCCACCAGCATTCATGCCTTTACCTGTGCTTCCCCTTTCTGGAATGACTGTCTTTACTCTTTACCCTTGTAAAAAAACTTTCTACCTGATCTCATCACTGAGATACTACTATTCGACATTGTATTAGAGGTCTTTGTCAGTATGGTAAGGGAGGAAAAAGAAATTAAAGGCATTGGAGTAAAATTAAAAGATTGGAATGGAAGAAATAACCCTTTATTCTATGACAACGTAATCATCTATATAAAAAAAAATCCCAGTTTGCCATGATCAAGATGGTTATGTGAGACACATCAGGGCTCCATCCCCTCACAGAAACTTTGAACAATCAGCAAGAACTGGCAGAAATATCTTTCTCAAAGTTCCAGAAAACAGTTAAAGGACTGCAGAAATAGGGTGATTGCCAGATCAAGAAAAAGGCTACTTAAAAGCTGTAGGATCAAGTGTAGCTCTGGTTCTTCCCTATCCCTGATCCCAGTTCCAGAAAGAACAAAATAACCTTTAATGCACATACTGTAAACATGTATGTTTGCTCAATCTGTTTGGTGGTGGCCTGAGAGATTCACTGTCTCAAAATTTGCCTTGTATGTAGACGGCAGCTCATTGAGTGCACCTGCAGAATATCATGGGTAAACAGTCAAGTTATGCTGCCTGTGGCAAGGGATTGCTAGCTGTAGGGCGTGCAGTGCCATGCCCAGGATTATGAGGAACCTGTTTCCTAGGAAAGAGGGAATATTCATGTCTTTTTAACTAAGGGAATTCCTAGGGCCAAAGAAAATATCAGAGAATATACAGACTTATAGAGATTCCTGTCCTTGTATCCCCAAGACAAGATTCATGTGCAGAAAGGATCAGGGAGGTCCCTATGCTTTGGCCTGGAGCTGTTCTCTATACTCATTGTATGTATAAGCTTTACATGCCAGCACTCACACACACCAATCTGTAAAGACTAGGAAAGCTGTTTTCTTTTTTCCTTTTTTTTTTTTGTTAATTCCTGACATTCAAGGAGAGCTCCATCATGACACTAGCTGGAGACATACTTAAGAAACAGATGTATATATATGTATATAACCTGGTATTTAGAGATGAGAATGAGGCTAATCAGATTTGGATTAAAGTAATTCAGAACACAGGGGTAAGGAAGACAATGTCTATATTTTAAAACTACACATACTCTTTGAGACCAAAGGAAGAAAGGTTTATTTGGTCTAGAACTGAAATTTTCTGTACCACATAGCCTAACTCAACCTATCTGTATAGCTCATTTGAACAACTGAAACACAGGTAACCCAGAATAAAAAAGAGGTCCTTTAATCCTATATAGCTTAATGTAATGCCTGGATACGTCCCAGAGTATATTAAGCAGATAATCAAAAAGTATTGGCAAAGTCCCTTGAGGAATGGGAGAAAAATTATGGAGCTATTAAACTTTACCACTGGGGAAACCCCAGATACTGTGCCAAACTCTAGGGACAACGAAATCAATAGGCCAAGACCTTGATCTTGAGGCTTGCCCTTGTGAGTGTATGTAGTAGAGTAGCTTAGCCTACCTACAGGTATGCCTAAGAGTAACCTCCCGAGGACTTCTTTTGTTGTTGCTCAGATGTGGCCTCACTCTCTTTAAGCCCAACTCACTCTAAGCCCAAGTGAAATCATTGCCATCCCCCCTACATGGGACATGACATCCAGGGATGAAAGTCTCCCTGGCAACGTGGGAGATGACTCCCAGAGATGAATCCGGCCTGGCACCTCGGGATCAATAATTCCATCCTGACCAAAAGGGGGAAAAGAAGTGTAACTAATAAAGTATCAGTGGGAGAGAGTTCAAACAGAATTGAGAGGCTACTCAGGAAGTTGCTCTTATGCAAGCTTCAGTTAGACCTTGCTACCTGTCATAACCTGCCAACCCCCAACAAGAACCATTCCAGCCAATCCTAGGGCTATATATAAGATTCCACAAGGGTTCTATGCACTAGAGTAACTTTCCACAAACATACAACCTCCAGATGGGTCCCTGGTCCAATAAATTCTGAAGCCTAGAGGGCCCAGCTTCTCCAGAACATCAGGTAGTTCCAACTCCCTACCCCATATTAGTGACATACCCTTCCACCATGAAAAAGTTAGAATGGCCATAGCCCAAATACCCCTAAAGAGAGGAAAGATCAAAGGTGATGGTGGAGTTATACAGTGAAGATAGGATTTAACAAATGAATATGATGGCTGGATCATTAAATTGATATTTCTTTTAGTCTCCAGTATCTTAGAAGAACTGGAGGTAAAAACCTAAAATTGTGGAATTGTAACCCATGTCAAACTCTGAATTATGTTCTCCCACTAATTGTGTTGCTGTGCTTAGAAATTTATTGCTTTTTTGTATAAATGCTATTTTTCACAAAAAGAAAGAAAAAAGTCGATTGTGATTAAAAAAATATTTAAGCCTTCTAGCCTCCTGTATTCTGAAGCAGCTAGAAGGGAAAATCTGAGAGGATCATATGGTAGCCCATGATGAACTCTGGAATCTGTCCAGTAACTACTTGTTGAAGAGTGCTTTGAAAACTATTGCTTTTTTTATTTCTTTGCTTTGTAAATATGTTATACTATACAATAAAAAAGCTAAGAAAGAAAAACAACTTTAAAGAAAGAAAAGTGATCCGAAACATGCCCAAATGAACTGAAGGAAAACATGGACAAAGAACTGTCAGGAAAATAGCAAAACACAAAGAATATCAATAGAGAGATAGAAATTATGTGAAAGAACCAAACAGAGATGAAGACCACAGTAAAAAAAATGAAAAGTCCCCTAGGGGTATTCAGTATCAGATTGGAGCTGACAGAAGAATCAGTGAACTTGAAGATAAGACAATTGAAGTCAGTTTGAGGAGCAGAAAGAAGAAAGAATGAAGAAAAGTGAGCAGGGCCTGAGGAACCTGTGGGACATCACCAAATGCACTAATATACATATTGCGGGAATCTCAGAAAGAAAAGAAAAGTTTCAGAGAGAATATTCAAATAAATAATGGCCGGAAACTTCCTAAATTGAACAAAAGCCATCAATATACACATCCAGGATACTCCATTAACTCCAGACAGGATGAACTCAAATAGACCCACATCTTACCATGTAATATTGAAGGTCAAAGAAAGAAAAAGTTCTTAAAGCTGTACTGGAAAAGCAAACTGTCACATGGAAGGGAACCTCAAAAAGATTAAATACAGATTTCTTGTTTGAAAACATGGAGGCAGGAAGGCAATGATAAGACCCAATTAAAGAGCTGAAAACAAAAAATTGCCAATCAAGAATCTTGTATCTGGACTGTGTAACAGAACTGGATACAAAAACTCAGAAATGGACAGCACAGTATAACCTAACTGTAATATAATTATGTTAAAACACTGAATGAAGCTGCATGTGAGAATGATAGAGGGAGGAGGGCTGGGGACATAAATGAAATCAGAAAGAAAGATGTTAAAGATTGAGATGGTATAATCTAGGAATGCCTAGAGTGTATAATAATAGTGAAATGTAAAAGGTACAATTTTAAAAATGTTTTTGCATGAGGAAGAACAAAGGAATGTCATTATGGCAGGGTACTGAAATAGATGGTAATTAATATTTTAAAATGTCACCTTCTGTGTGAGACTAAAGCAAAAAATTTGTATTTGTTACAAAATTTATATTTGACTAGTGCATTTCCTAATATAACTTATGTAGATAGTTTGATTGAACGCCATAAGTACTTGGAATCTCAGGTAGGACATGAGATTTTGCTGGTTTGTCCGGAGTGATGCCCTGATGAATCCCAGAGTGATTCGATCAGTGAGTGGAAAAGTATCTGCAACGCCCCCTTCGGGGAGTGGTGAGAACGGGGAGAAATTCAGCTTCCCCAAGTTGAATTCTTGATATTCTCACAAACAGTGTGGACAACCAAAGCTATAGGCAGAGCCCCCAGTCTTGGGGTTTGTTCATATGAAACTTAACCCCGCAAAGGATAGGTCAAGTCTACTTAAAATTTAGGCCTAAGAGTCACCCCCAAGAGAGCCTCTTTTGTTGCTCAGATGTGGCCCCTCTCTGCAGCCAACACAATGAGCAGTCTCACCACCCTACCCCTCTCTGTGTGGGACATGACTCCCAGGGGTGTGGACCTTCCTGGCAACGTGGGACAGAGATCTTGGAATGAACGGAGACTCAGCATCAAGGGATTGAAAAAAACCCTGGAATGAGCTGAGACTTAGCATCAAGGGATTGAGAAAACCTTCTTGACCAAAAAGGGGAAGAGGGAAATGAGACAAAGTGTCAATGGCTGAGAGATTCCAAACAGAGTGGAGAGGTTATCCTGGAGATTATTCTTACGCATCAAGTAGATATCATCTTGTTATTCAAGATGTAATGGAGAGGCTGGAGGGAACTGCCTGAAAATGTAGAGCTGTGTTCCAGTAGCCATATTTCTTGAGGATGATTGAAAAATGATACAGCTGTCACAATGTGACTGTGTGATTGTGAAAACCTTGTGTCTGATGCTCCTTTTATCTACCTTGTCAACAGATGAGAGGAACATATGGAATAAAAATAAATAATAGGGGGAACAAATGCTAAAATAAATTTAGTTTAAATGCTAGTGATCAATGAAAGCAAGGGGTAAGGGGTATGGCAGGTATAATCTTTTTTTTTTTTTCCTTTTCTTTCCTGTGTTCGTTTTATTTCTTTTTCTGAATTAATGCAAATGTTCTAAGAAATGATGAATATGCAACTAAGTGATGATATTGTGAATTACTGATTATGTATGTTGTTTTATTTTGTTTCTTTATTTTTTTTAATTAATAAATTAAAAAAAAAAAAGAATCCTGTATCTGGTAAATGCTCGCCTTCCATGTGGGAGACCCGGGTTTGATTCCCAGACCATGCACCCCCCCAAAAAAAATTCTATATCTGGCAAAACTGTCTTTCAAGAATGAGGGAGGGGTTAAGACATTCCCAGATAAATAAAAGCAGAGGGATTTCATCACCACTAGACCAGTCCTACAAGAAATGCTAAAGAGTATTCTGCAGTTTAAAAACAAGGGACACTAGACCATTGACTGAAGCCACATAAAGAAATAAAGATCTGTGGTAAAGATAATAACATGAGTAAATATAAATACCAGTACTGTTGTATTTTTGGTTTGTAACTCCACTTTTTACTTCTTATAGAATCTAAAAGGCAAATGCACAAAATGCAATGATGAATCAGTGGTTTTGGACTCATAATGTATAAACATAATTTGTGACAAAGATGGAGGAGGCAGAAGGGCATAAGAACATAGTGTGTGTATGTTATTGAAATTAATTTGGTATAAAAGCAAACACGATTGTTTGGATAGATTTAGGATTTAAATTTAAGCCTCATGGTAACCACAAAGAAAATATCAGAGAGTATACAAACTTATAGAGATAGGAAGTAGATACCAGAGTTGGGGACAGAGGCAATAGGGAGTTTTCAAAAATTGAGTGTAGGTTTTCTGGGATGAAGGGAAAGTTCTAGTAAGGAATTGTGGTGAGGGTACTTGTTCTAGTTTGCTAGCTGCTGGAATGCAATACACCAGAAACGGAATGGCCTTTAAAAGGGGAATTTAATAAGTTGCTAGTTTCTTGTTCTAAGGCTGAGAAAATGTCCCAATCAAGTCTATAGAAATGTCCAATCAAAGGCATCCAGGGAAAGATACCTTGGTTCAAGAAGGCCGATGAAGTTCAGGGTTTCTCTCTCAAGTGAGAAGGCGCTTGGCGAACACAGTCAGGGCTTCTCTCTCAGCTGGAAGGGCACATGGCAAATACGGCGTCATCTACTAGCATCTTCTCCTGGCTTCCTGTTTTGTGAAGCTCCCCGGG
>PVIY010050803.1:0-15959 GCA_004026745.1 Myrmecophaga tridactyla
TGCTTGTCGCTTCCCAACTCCCGGCTTGGGGATGTCACATTGGTAGCTGGAAATTGGCCATGGTATTGCATTACAGAAATGGTTCAGGTCCTGGACAGCCGAAGTGACAGATGTCCACTATCTCTGCAAAATAATCAGCATTCCCTGCATGACAGATTGCTGACCAAAGAAAGAAAGAAAGGAAGGAAGGAGGGAAGGAGGGAGGGATGAAGGAAGCCCACACACGAAGCCTGGTTATATATTCTGGTTGACTACAGTTTAGAGCAGTGCAATTCAGTAGAACTGTAATTCAAGCCAAGGATGTAATTGAAAATTTCCTAGTAGTTATACTAAAAAATAAAAAGAAGAAGAAGAAGAAAAACAATCAAAGTGACAGGTAAAATAAATTGTAATAATATATCTATTTAAACCAATATATCTGAAATATTGTCATTTCACCATATTATCAATATAAAAGCTTTTATTGAAATATTGTACATTCCTTTATCATCTTCAGTCTTCACAATCTGATGAATACTTTGCATCTACAGCACATCTCATCTGACCTAGCCACATTTGAAAGTGTTCCACATTCACAGGGGCTACCGAATTGGCATAAAGCATTTCGAAAATGGCTTACTAGGGCCTTCAAACCATCTCTCCATGGTGGTGTGGGAAGGACAGAATGTGCTAACTCCTTAGGGATGTGGAAGATAAGAAATCCCCAAGCTGTGTAAGACTGAGGGATGCACCTGCCAATATTTGATGGGTTGATTCAGGAAGAGGGTGGGCTATTTAATATTTTTGAAGGTGTGAAACATAACCTTGAAAATGAGTGCATGCTCGCTTTGAGGTAGAAGGGAGAGAGGAGACAGGGCACTTAGTTCCTCTATGTGACTGAAGGTGGCCAGAGGGTCCTCACAGCTCTGTCAGATTGGTTTTCCCTGCTTCCCAGAACATTTATCTACAGCATACCTACTGGATACCTCCAGGGATATTAGACCTAATGATGGCTGCCAAGGGGGCAGCTATAGC
This sequence comes from Myrmecophaga tridactyla, assembly GCA_004026745.1. Classification (NCBI taxonomy): domain Eukaryota; kingdom Metazoa; phylum Chordata; class Mammalia; order Pilosa; family Myrmecophagidae; genus Myrmecophaga; species Myrmecophaga tridactyla. Next base: position 1,015 of record PVIY010050803.1, read on the forward strand.
CCTTAAACACCTCGAGGAAATAGACTATTGTTGGCAGAGTATTCACTGGTTCAGCATCTTAAGAGAACCATTTCATGGTGACAGCTCTCGAAAATTTAAATGTGAAAACCCATCAGCCCAGCAAGTGCTCTTCTAGGATTTATCTCGGGAAAGAATGCCTATAAACCTGCAAAAATACATGAGCGGAGATGCTCATTCAAATATTGAGAGCAACTGAAATGTTGCGATGAACTATAGCATTTGGTGGAAGGCTTGCAGCTCCTAAAAAACGAGATTGACTTTTAACTGACATGGAAAGAAAGACACACTATATGCAGAAAAAAGCAAGTTGCAAAATAGCCTGGATAATCTGCCATTTTTTTGTTTTAAAAAAAATTGTACGCACATTGAAAAGAGAATCTCGAAAAAGTGTCGTCAGACTGTCTGCAGCAAATGGGAATACAACTGGAAGCTTTAGAGAAAGATTTTTACTTTTTAATGTATGTACATTTATGATCTTTGAAATAGTGCACTGATCTTGTATTGTTTCTATAATCAGAAGAGATACAAAACAACAAAATAGTCAAGCACACACATAAGCAGATTTGAAAGAAAACTGTCCAGCGTTGCCAGGGCTATGAGGAAGTGGGTCTCAGGACGTACGGGTGTGAGTGCAAATTGATCCTATTTTGCTGGAGGATGGCATCAAAAACTTATCAAAATGGTAATCTTTAATGTGGTGATTCCCCTTCTAGAAATTTATCCCGGGATAAATTGGTTGAGGTCATACAGAAGTTTGTGCAAGAGTGCTCATGACAGGGTGATTTATCGTGGTAACAGTGGAGGGGGAGCAAGCTGTTCATTTATGGGGAGTTAATTTGACAAATCACCCGGACTGCCCTCCGTGGAATCATGCATTAAAATGACGATACAGTAGCTTTCGCAATGTGACCGTGTGATTCTGAAAATCTTGTGTCTGATGCTCCTTTTACCTACCTTATCGACAGATGAGGAAAGCATATGGATTAAAAGTAAATAAATAATAGGGGGAACAAATGTTAAGATAAATTTAGTAGATTGAAATGCTGGTGTCTGGGGAGGGGGGTGGGGTTATGGTGTGTACGTATCTTTTTCTTTTTTCTTTTTTGGATTGATACAAATGTTCTGAGAGGTGATCATGGTGATGAATACACAACTATGTGATGGTATTGTGAGCTATTGTTTAAGCACCAATAATGGAATGATCGTATGGTAAGAATGCTCATGTCCATATGTTGTTATGTTTTAAAAAAATTAAAAAGATTTAAAAAAATGGTGACATAGGGGGGCATTCATTGGCATAGAATGCTGTCCATGATAAGCAGAAAGCTGTCTATGATATATTATTAAACAAATAAAGCACATCACGAAACAGCATGCGTACTTTGATTCCGAACTGCGTCGTGTATTTGAGTATATGTATATGCAGAGAAGAAAATCTGTAACCTGTCAGGTGTTCTTTGAGTGATGCGATTGCAGATCATTTCTGTTCACGCCTTTATTCTTTTTGGAAGTGTCTAGTTTATTCACAATGAGTCTACATAATCCTTTTATTACTTCTACAAAAAAAAAAAAAAACTTACCATAGAAGCCGGCCATAGTCACACACTCTCTCTGTCTGTCTGTCTCTCTTAACAACGGTTTTAAGTAGTAAGAGACGCACCCCATGTCCCCACCCTAGAAAAGTCCTTCACAATGCTGGTGTGGGGGCATCAAATCCAGGACCCACTGTCTGCAAGTCATGTTTCAAAGGCTTCTGACCTTATTTTAGTTGTCGTGAGTCAAGGGAAGTTCATTTGATCTGAAATGGCCAAGTCCGTTGAGCGAATTCTCATAACAGGGTTCTTTTAAAATTCTGTGCATGTGTGTGTGTGTGTGTGTGCGCACGCGCGCTTAATGTAAAGATGAATTCAAGCATTTGAAGTTGGGGGTGGTTTCAGGGAGGTGGGTGAAAGGGGCATTCCGGTTGAAGAGGCTCCTTGAGGTGGTCACGTGAGAGCCTGGGTGTGCGAGCCTGGGTGCAGGAGCCTGGGTGCGGGAGCCTAGGTGTGGGAGCCTGGGTGTGGCAGCCTGGGTGCGGGAGCCTGGGTGTGGGAGCCTGGGTACGGGAGCCTGGGTGTGGGAGCCTGGGTGTGGGAGCCTGGGTGTGAGAGCGTGGGTGCGGGAGCCTGGCATGCCTCTTTTAAAGCCCACGGCAGGCATTTTTTCCAGTGAACAGGCTGATCTGGGAATCTAAGTATATCACTGAACACATTCCAGGAACTTCTTTATTCTTTTTGGAAGCGTCCTTTTATTAATCCTCTTATTCTTTCTCATAAAAATGACTTTCTTAAAAATATTAATTTTTAAATTATTGACAGGGAGTGTATGTAATCCTTTTATTCTAAAAATTCTTCCTTAAAAATGTTTTTTATTATTGGCAGTGAGTATACATAATCCTTTTATTACGTCTAAAAAAATCTTCCTTAAAATTAGTATTTTTTAAATTATGGACAGTGAATGTACGTAATCCTTGTATCACTTCTGAAAAAAAATCTTCCTAAAAAAACTTGCCATTGAAGCCAGTTCTATTAATGTTAAAACATGGCTGTCTGCTCCTTTTCTTAGTGAACAGTCGCTCCAGGGTTAAGGTGTTGGCGTGGGGGGTGGTGGTGACAACGGGGTGGGGGTGGTGACATGTGGGGATCGCGGTCGACTGGAAAACAAATACCCAGTTCGGCAATGGAGTGACGTGGGACCACGTCCAGGGGCTTGTTAGGCTTCATTTTCAAATGTACTGTTCTGTGATGATGCCACAGTCCCCCGGAAGTCACCGAGGGCTTCCAGGCCCAGGGGACCCCACCCCCATGCCAGACCCCCCGCCACAGACCTGGGCATGGAAGAGGGCAGCATCCCCCAACCCCAGGGTTCTGCTCAGCAGGTTGACCTCAGGGATACAGCTCGCTGAAGCCCCTCCATCCCAACTTCCCTCTTATCTAGGGGCAGGTTCCCTCTTCTGCTGTCCTTTGTCAACCCCAGGCCCTTAGCACAGACTTGGCACCAAATAACATCCTCAATAAAGTGTTCCGTAGAAGTGCTAACCACTTCCATGGCTGAAGCTACTACTGTAGAAGTTTACATAATGAAAGAAAATCAACTCCAGGCTCCCATGTTCTTTGGGGGCTGGGGGGTAGGGGGCTGCCAGGCCAGTCTCCATAGTAAATAATTGTTCCCTCCCAGAGTTAATGCCTGCAGCCTGCACTCCACAGGGATGGGAGAGAGATGTGCCGTGTGGGCACATAATGTAACAGCTAATAATGGTCCCGGGGCTCAGTTGGAGGTTCTTGTGCTTCATTTAATTCCCACCCCCACACCTGTTCTGGATGAACCCTACTATCATCCCATTTTACAGACGAGGACACCAAGGCTTAAAGAACTTGAGTCTAAATCTGTGCAAGGTGACAGAGCTAGGAAGTGGGGAGCAAGGATTTGCTGCCAGCCCAGGCTGTCAGCCGGGCCACTATGCTGCCCCCATCTCAGCCTGGCACACTGCCCTGGCATCAGCGGGCAAGACTGTGTCTGTTGGAACTGGAATGTGCCCAGTGCCTGGATGTTATTCCTGTGAGCCAACTCCGGCACTTGGAGAGCCTCTCTCACCCGGCCGAGGGTGAGCAGGGCCAGGGGAGAGGCTGTGACCTCAAGGGTGGCATGGGAATGTCCCTGGAGACCTGGGAGTGGGGGGACAAGAGGCTCATCCCCAGCGCCTCCCGAGCCACATCTGAGTCTGATGGAAATGCAGCAGATCCTGTCTGCCTTCAAAATGTTGACATTTTGTTCAACATGCATTTTTGCATTCATTTTTATCTTTTACAATATTGCACTAAAATTGTAGTTCTCGTGATTACTGAGTTTTGGGTCCTCTCTTAAATTCTGTGCCCAAAGCGAATGCCTCGCTTCCCTCACCCTACTTTTGGCCCTATTTGCCTCTCAGTGCCAATTTCCTCTAGAGACCTGGGAAGCAGAGAGCAGATCCAGTGTAACTATTTTTATATGAGATGGTGAGCTCAATTAATCAGAATATTTTTCTGCCTGTGCCCAATGGGCAACTCTAAAATTATCCTTTAATAAATGAGTCTGAACAAAAACACAATGACTAATATTTGAACATGGATAAGGCCATGGCGGCCCCCTCCCCCCCTCCTTCCCTCCCTCCTGCCTCCCTTCTTTCTTTCCTTTTTAGAGGAAAATTCCTGGAGGCAGGTGGAAACTGGCTTTCGGTGCTACCTTCAAGTTTATAACGACCACAGGCAATATTTTGAGGGATCCCTGCTGTGTGGGCCCTCAGCAGGTAGTTGCTCAAAGCCCCTTTGCTAGAGGAAGGACTCACTGCCGCCCCTGCCTCTCCAGCCCCAGCACCTCCCCCGGGAGGCCCTCCTGGCCTGGCTGAGCTGCCATCAGCCGCCGTGTGCATCAGGATGACTCCATCAGTGACTCCATTCACCCGGCCTGGTGTTTATGCCGCTTGCCACGAGCGGCTGGCATTGTTCGGAGCTGTCCTAAGCTGACGCTTTGCAGGCAGAGAATGACATCCAGTCAGCTGGTGGCCTCTGTGGCTCAAACAGCTGAAATGTCGTGGCTTCTGAAGAACCCATTGTGTCCCCATCACTGGGGGGGGGGGTGGAGAGGGAAAACCCTGCCACCCTCCTGTCCACCGTGGCTGTCACATGGGCTCAGCCCATAGCACTGGTCCCGGGAGGGTATCAGAGCCCTCTGTGCTGGGATCCCTCCCAAAAGCGCATTTTGGGGTGAACCGTGTCCCCCACAAAGACATGTCAGGCGCTGATGCTGTGGGGTGAATCTGTTTGTAAATGGCATCTTGCAAGATGTTACTCGTTAGGGTGAGATCAAACAGAATCAGGTGAACCTTAATCCGCTATGACCGGAGACCTTATAAGCAAAGGAAACTTGGACACAGGAGGAAGAGACAGAAGGGGCGAGAGACGGCCATGTGACAGAGGCAGAGACGGAGCTATGGGTGGCCGGCACCCCACCGGCTGCACGCTGGAGACTTGGGAGAAGGCACTTTGGACCTTAAGCCTCCAAAACTGAGACAGTAAATTCCCACCATCTAAGCCAACCAGCATGTGGGCTTTTGTTACGGCAGCCCTGACGAGCTGAGACAAAGCCTCTCGAGAAATGCCTTTGAGCTCAAGTTAGTGCTAGAAGGGACTTGGGGATTTTATAAGACAGTTTTGCTCGTTCTAAAAGGATTCTTATTTGGTGCCATTGGGTGCTGCCATGGACCCTATTAATGAGCTGCAAGAGAAGTGGGGAATGGCTGGCTGTGCATGCACCACTGCTTTCTTAAGCAACCATCATCAGTATACATATAATAATGTAAATAATGTATTTCTAGCCAGTGGAGGACATTATGTGAGTGGCCACAAGAAAAACAGCCATAACCCACAATAACAAGATTTGTGGAGGGCTCGGTCAGGCACTGGGCTAACTGGTCTACCCTCCCTGCCTCATGTAATACCTATACCCCACACCGAGAGGTACTTTTATTGCCCTCATCTTAAAGAGGAAGCACCTTAGAGAGGTATCAGAAGTCAAGAAGCCCATCCAACCTCACATAGTGAAGACACAACCCAACATTAAGGGGGAGAGGAGAATTGGAGGAGTTAGGAGAGGACAATGGGAGAGGAGATTGGTATCTGATTATGATCAGGAGTTCTCAGGAGTCGGGGAGGCGAAAGGCACCTCTCCCGGGGCCTCCCTGCCAGCTTGGGCTCCCCTTTCCCTCCCACAGTCCCTGGGGATGGGTTTGTGTCTCAGAGAAGTTCATCTGGGTCTGTGAATGGTTGCATGATGGTAAAACACAGATGGGCCCCAGAACCACGGATATCATTATCATGAGTGAATCCAAGAGTTGTCTTTTGGAACTTAAAAGGCAAAACACACTGGTTTCCCTGTCAGGGTCTTCCGGCCCATTAATCCTTTGTTAAACTTGCTCAATCCACAGGAGCCATTCACAGCTGTCCTTCAAACGATCCTCTTTGGTTGAAATTGCTTCCAAACACAACCACCGCTTCCACAAGATGGTACGTTTCTTTTGTTATTTTCTTTTTATCCCCTAGAGAGCCTTGCTTAGAATACTCGTGCAGATAGTGGAGTTCAATAAATATTATATTATTTCAATAAAAAAAATCTAGATGGTTGGTACAGGTAAAGTGTTGAGATCGGAGCTTGCAAACTTTCTGGGTAAAGACTCACATAATCAGTATTTTAGGTTTGGCAAAGCAAAATGGAAAAAAAAATGTCTATTAATCAGGACGCAGAACGGGCAATTTTATTTATTTTTCTTCATCAGTGATGTGTGCAGTGGGAATTGCTGGTTTAACCTCCTAACCAGGACTTGATAAAGCAAAAGGCTGTGGGTAATCAGGTCTGCAGAGAGGAGGGCTCCCAGTAAAACCATCAGAAGCGAACAAAACCGTACAGCACAACAACCAATACCCCCCTTTGTCTGGTAATCTAGGTGGATAATTCTATCACATCATCTTCAAAAGGCCACTTCACTGATTCTTCACCTGCTCTACTCTGTTTGAAAATTTGAATTGGGCGATACCTAATGATGGGTGCCCGGAAAGTGGACACGAGCAGCCACGGCGGGACTGGGGATCCCTAAGGTCATGCAGGGTGGGTGACACTTATCTTCCGCCCCCACCACAACCCCCACCACAGGTCTTACCACCTGCTCCCTTACCCCAGCCACCACCAGACATGGAAACTTTAGAAATAACAAACAAAAAATGGATCCACTTAGGTGAGACAGTTAAATGTCAAATGACCAAAAATGGCCAACATATGCTCTCAAGGCATTTTAACTTAAAAAAGAGCAGGACACCAGTGAAGAGTCTTCTCCTTCCTTGCTGGGGTGTGCTGAAACCATTGAGAACATATGGATTGGATATGTTATAGGCAATACTCAGCCACAGACAGACCTGAGGGTGGGGGTGCAGGGTGAAAGGCGCACAGGTGGGGGTTCTGCAGCCTTGCCAGGAGAGAGGACAAGGAGTGGCTCCCTCTTTGCAGGCAAAGCTGCATTTCTTGCAGTGTGTGGCTTCTAGGACTACCCTTAACTGACCTCAGCTTTACTTCTTCATACTTTGTTTTTTCATCTGCAAAATGCGGATCATAATATACCTAGGTATGAAGTAATGCACATAAAAATTGTGTAGAACGCTGCTTAGCATCTGATAAGCACCCCAATCCCATATGATTTTTGCTACAAGTTGTACTGCTACAATTTCTCCTATCTTATGCTACGTGCTCCCAGGTGAGTTGCCTTTTTTTTTTTCTTTTTTCTCCTTTTTCTTTCTTTCTTTTTTTTTTTTTTTTTTTTTTTTTTTTTTTTTTTTTTTTTTTTTTTTTTTTTTTTTTTTGGTGCATGGTCCGGGAATCGAACCCAGGTCTCCTGCATGGAAGAACCGCCTGTGTACCCACTCGTTTTTCTTCTTTAACCGTGCAGATGAGTCTTCATCTGATCTTGTTATTCTGAAGCCTCCTGGTTGTATCACCTCGGCATTCCCTAAGGAGTTTCCCACATCACTTACCAGCTTCTGGGACACAGAAGCCCTTCCCCATCCCAGAGCTAGGACCTGTGGCTGACACTTTTCCTGGGCTCCATAGCCTACCTCTCACCGGGGCTACAGGTGTGGGGCTGATGGTCGGGGAGGGGGGTCTCTCCCCATCCCAGGTGTGCAGCGGGTAGCCAGCACTTACTGCTCACGCCCATGAAAAGCACTCAGCAAAACAGATGGCCACGATGGTGAGAAAATCAAGATCCATCCATCAAAGCATTCACTCTCCCTGTGAAAACACCAAAACAAAAGAGAACGTCCCTTACCTTGTTCCCTAAGATGCTGCTTTCCCCTCCTGCCCTGCCGCCTGCGCTGCTCAGCTGTCTACTCGCTTGCTTTCTGAAGGTTACTTTCTGAAGCCCTAATGACAAACATGTGACCATCAGAGTCTCTCTCTCAGGGCTTGCCATGTTCTGCCACTCCCTGTCACCAGCCTGGGCCTCCCTCGAGGCCAGGTGGTGAGTCTGCCAGAAAAAGTTCAGGTGATTGGCCAGCAGGACCTGTCCCCGAGTCTCTCTCTCCTGGATGCCACTCGAGGGGCAGACCCGGGGCTGAGTAGGCAGGCTGGAAAAGACCAGAGGCTGGCAGTTTTCCAGGGGACAGGAAGAATGCCTTCAGCTTGGGTCAGGAGCCTCCTGCCAGGATTCCCATTTCCTGGAGATTTCAGTCCCATCAGGACAAACCAAGGACTGGTCCCTGGCATGGCTGCCCTAACTGCCTGGGTGGCCTTGGGTGTGCCTCTCACATTCTTGGGCCTCGTGGAAGGAGGAGGGTGGACAGGTGTCTTTTAAGGTTCCTTATCTAATGGATATTCCATGGTACTCAAGAGATAGGACTCTAATACTGTGGTCTTTGTCCAATGCACTGGCTCACCTGCGTACCTGCCCACTGTGGTCATTTTGGAAGACTGAGCAGGAGGGAGAAATACAGCTCCTTTGTTTCCAATCTAGGAATGTTTCCCCTCCAATAGCCATGCAGCTTTAATGTAAGAACTTGGAATATGCAGCTGTTTTTTTTTTTCTTCCCCTGGGCTCAGGGCCTGTGCCATGGCCACACCTGCAGGAGGCAAAGGAAAAAGTTTTCTGATGGAACTATTAAGCCCCGAGAAGCAGAAAGAATCTGGCTTAATTTCTCATCAGGCATTTCAGTATTTATTCTGGGCTGAGTTAAAAATGACTGAATGGGAACTACTTTAAGAAATTAATTTGCAGCACCTCCATAAATAACGAGCCTAGTTCACATACAGGTCTTGAAGAATGCTTTGCTTTTTTTTCCCACCTTCTGTTTTGGTAACGATAAAGCAGGCCTTGCTTGAAAGCAATATTTCAAGCAACTTTCCCTGCAAAGAAAATCTGCTATAAAAATGAATTTGTGGTTTAGAAAAATATGGTATTTTTCAGTCTGCTGTTTCACAAGCTTATTCCAGTGAATGTTGAATCCAGTGAATCGCTTATTGATTATTTATTGAGTGTGCAGAAGAGGGAAGGGGCAGTGACTGAACAAGAATGTGTTTCCTGGAGGAAATGCATTTTCCCAGTAGTTGACCCAAAGCATTGATTTAATGGCTTTTCCTTGTCAAGTTCATATCATATCTTTGTATGACGAGAAGAAAAGCTCTTGTCTGGCTGGCTCCCTCTCTAACCTGTTTGCCTCTACGCCACTGAGGCTTTCGGAGGTCGAGCTAGCAGGCCGAGGCTTTGAGTATCAACTGCCGACTTGGACGCAGCCTATTGTGGGGATCTGTGCAATCAGCAAAGATGAAAACCTCTGAACCAGATGGGCAAGATTTCTTTTTGCTCAAGATCATTGTTCAAAATCTGAACTTTGGTAAACTGAAATATTTTTCCATGCTTGGGGTAGAATCTCTTCCTTGGTGAGAACACTCAGCCTTCTAAGTTATATATTTCCCCAGGTTATATTTTCATACCTGGTGTAATCAGTTTCCCTTAGAGGAGAACACCTGTAAATAGACCATTACTACGGGCAAGTAAATCCCATAGTGCATTGACTCTGCTCTCTGTTTACTGATTGCTCACCTGGTCTGCAGCACATATAACAACATAATTTCTCAGGGCCGCATATCTTTTTCCCTTAGGTTCTGTTCATTCTAATTGCTGGGACCGCCCGTCGGTGGTTGGCTGGGTGCAGGGAACTTTTTGGCACTGAGCCGCAGGTTCCTTCTCATCTTGCTTCCGAGGCATAGGGTGCCCTTTCCCAAGAAGTCTTCCTAGCATCCTCTCTGCTCCTAAACCCTGCTTAAACTTGTTCAATCTGCAGAAAGCCAAGTCCCGCCAAATCCAAGTGCGGGTGGTCAATTCAGCTAGCTCCTTTGTGGGTGTGATCTGGCACTGCAGATGTCAAACAGCAACTCTGTGCTTTTCAACATAGATCTGAACCTACACCTTCTGTCTGTGTCTGTGAAATACACTTGACCGCCATATAGACCTGTGTTCAGGGGTTTCAACTTTGCGGTATTGACACTGTTGAATTGCTTTGTATCTGTTTTTCCACACGATCTCTGAATACCCACTGATGCTAGTCTTTTTTTTTTAGGATGCAAATGCCTTATGAAGAGCACATCTGCTTGTCTTGCTTGGCACAAAGACCAGCAAGATACTACCTGAAGACAGATAAATATTTTGAGGATGCCTAAAACAGTCCTGCAAATCCTTGCTAAACTCAATCACAATTTTTAGCAATTCTGGAAAGTGCGAGGACTGTGATTTTCTCGGTTAAATTTAAAAAAAATCACAAATAGCATGACCTTTCCCATACTACATAGGTGCCATCTCCTGTTTACAATGGAGAAAGGAGGAAAAACATCTACTACTGTCCACTCTTTTTGCCCTGCAGAAAACATCTACTACCACCCACCCCTTTCTCTTCCCTTTATGGATGTTTTTTGGGGGGGTTGGAGGCATCTAGATGATGGAGCCAGGAGGATGGTGGAGGAATGGTTTATTTGTCAACTAGAAAGAAAAATTTAAGGACCCAATTTGGTTTTGATTTAGTTGTTTATTTTCACCTTTCTCTCTGGCTCTTGTCAAGATGCAAGGCAAGCAAGGACTGGCACTGAATAAACAGCAGGCCACAATTAAAATGTACTTATTATAAAAGCTGGTGGCAGGATCTAAGAAGGAGAAATTCTCCCCTGGAATGGGTTGGTGGGTAGAGGTATTTTCCCTCATGCCCTCCTCCACCTCTCCTCTGAGGAAATAGACACTTGGCTGAGATGGAAGGGAAGGTCATTCCATCTATCTAGACCTCCCTCTTTACATGTTCCCAAAGCAAATGCTCATTGTCCCCAAATTTATCAACACCTTAGATAAACCCATGTGCATCAAATTAAGCAAGCCACATTTCATTTTCCTTACATAAAAGAACACTACTTCTCTTTACCATACCCCTACCTTTAAACAGTGGTTGGATTTAATTAACAAAAATGAGATGTTTGCAGAATGTAAACTATTAAATACAGCACATGACCTAGTCACCATTCCAGATTCCTCTTAAAGTCACCAATCCAACAGGAGGGCTTTCTTCTCCTCTTAGGAGAATTAAATGATGTCCAAGGTCATAATTCCAAGAGGGCAGCTACGGAGGTGGGGGCAGTGGGTGGGAGCTCATAGCAGTGTTATGCTGTTGAAGCTTCTGTCCACTAAGATTTTTTTTTAAGTAGATTTCTAAGAAAGATGTGCAGATATAAAATAATTTTATGATCAATGCATTACTTAACCCATTTTGCAGGGAAAGACACAGTAGTTGGAAGAGACTGCCCCCCCCCCAAGCTTGGCTAAGAAGTACTTCCTGCAATTGCCTCCTTACCCACCTACCCCCCCCATCCAAAGTCCCTTACATGTCTTGAACTTGAGCTAGGGTTGCCTGTTCATTGAATGATTTTACAAGTTGGGAGGTCAAGCTTTTTAATTTGTGAATTCCAGTCATTTCAGTTCCCCAGGTTCTGAATCCGACAGGGTGCGAGGGCACTTTAATTAACAAACAAACCGGACGAAAAATATAAACGGTCTTTAAATGCTTTATTTTGTTGATTCTGTACAGCGCAACGAAATAAAGTTAGACATAAAATTAAATGCCAGTTAAATTCGGCTGCTACCATCATCATCAACAACAAAAAGCCTTACACACAAAAAAATCAAAGCAAGCTGCTGAACGATCATAAAATAATCTTGCGCACAATAATTTTTTAACGCCTATAGCAAATCAAAACCCGTGCTTTACGCAGTTCTTCGATCGGCAAAGCGGTGAGAAGGAAAACGTGCGGGGCTCGGGGGCTGCGGAGCAGGCACTGGAAGGCTCCGCACTGAAAAGCGCCACCGCGGCGGGGTGGTCAGCTGGGCCCGGCGGTTTGGGGCTCCCCGAGTCTCTCCGCGTCTTCTTTTAATGATATGGAAGGTTAATTAGCGATCGTGCTTTCTGACGAGACGGCGACTGAGAAACGCCTCGGTACCCACTTTAAGGTAGGTAAGCTGGGAACACCGTTTGCGTGAAAGGTGGCTGGTTTTTGTTTGGAAACAGCAAGCTCAGCGGGCGCTTACGCTACAAAACAAAACGATGGCTCTCCAGTTCAAAGCTGACTATCTAAGAAACCCCGGGACTTAACAGGGAATTATCGCAACAAAACTCCTGGCTGTGCGATTCTCAAAAAATAGCACTCTAACAGGCACAAAAGCTGGCCGATTTCCCATCCCGCGCACCGAACCACCCGGGAGCTGCACGCGCCCCCATCCGCGGCACAGCCATGCCGACTTTCCGGCCGCGACGCCCCTGACTGCACCGTCTCACAGGTCAGACAGCCTCCTTTGACCGGTGGAAACAAAGGCGCCTGTTGCCTCTGGCCAAGGAGAAGGAAAAGAATCCCTTCCAAGAGCAAACGCCCCGGCCCTTGGCTCGGCTGGTGTCACCCCTGCGCGTGGATGCACTAGCCCCCCGGGAGAATCGTACTAGGGGCTGACTTCTCGTCCTACCCAGAGCAGGTAAGTCCACCGGCACTACGCCCTAAAATTCACGCCACCCGCGAGCAGCATGGCTCCAGCGACCCGGGGAGGGACGTGCGGGGTGGGGGTGAGGGGGAGTGCGCGCCCTTCCTGCCCAAGGCAGCTGGAATCGATTCCGAACCGAAACCAGCCCCGACACTCCGTGCAACACACACCCTTGAGTTTCCCGGGTGGGAGCGGGGATGGGTGCGGGGAGGGGGTGCCCGACTGTCCGCTCCTCCTGGCGAGAAAGTTCGAAATGCTCTCGAAGCTCAGCCCCGCTTTCCCGGCCGCAGGGCGCGCGGAGATGCCGGGCGACTAGAGGCCCAGCTTACGGCGCGCTCCGGGCCAGGGCCCGGCTCGCCCTCACTTGGAGAACTGCGCCTGCACTGCGGCCAGGCCCAGGCCGGCCGGGACCAGGTGCGGGAACTTGCAGACCGCGCAAGTGCAGAGGCCCGGGCCGCCCGCACCGCCGCCCGCTCCACCTCCGGGGAGCGCGAACTGGCTGCACGGCGGCTCATCGAGCGCCAGCGACAGGTACTTGGCCGGGCGTAGCGCGTCCGGGGGCCCCACGGCGCCGGGCGCCAGGAGCACGGAGCCGGGCGCAGCGGCCAGCAGGGGCAGGCCGGCCAGCAGCAGGCGCGGCGCGGAGGGTCCGGTGCTCTCTCCGAGCGCGCGGCGCAGCTCCTGCAGCGAGCTGCCCAGCAGAAGGATGTAGTTGCGGGCGAGCAGCAGCGTGGCGATCTTGGAGAGCTTGCGGCCGGGCGCGCCCTGGCAATGCGCCGCCGAGTAGGGCAGGATGACCTCGCGCAGCGCGTCCATGGCCAAGTTCAGGTCCTGCATGCGCTTCCGCTCGCGGCTGTTGATCTTGCGCCGCAGCTGCTGTTGTTGCTCCTCCTTGGCATCCGCCCGGGCGCCGCCACCAGCGTGCGCGCCCGCTCCCGGCCCTGGGCCCGGCGGCTCGGCCGGGGCCTCCGGCTTCTCGCGCGCCGCTTTGGGGAGGAGGGTGGCCGTCGTGGAGGAAGAGGAGGAGGAGGAGGAGGGCGTTTGCCGGTAGCCCACCAGCTCGTACAGGGAGGCCCCGAGCTGCGCGTCTCCCGGCCGCTGTGACCGCAACATAGTAGCGGGGGCCGCGTTCACGCGCGCCTGGGAAACCGCATAATACATGTGGGGCGCGGTGGGGGCGGCCGAGGGCGCCCTTCAGGAACGCCCCGGGGTGGGCCTGGTAGCAGACCGCCCGTCCCCGCCAAAGTGCGCGTGGGGAGCCGACGGCTGGGTGGCGGTCGGCGCCGGACCCCTTTAAACCCGGCTTGGGAACCTGCGGCGCCGCGGGCGACGGGGCTCAACCAATAGGGGCGCGAGGCCCGGCGCAGGCGCGCGCTCATTGGCCGTCCGGCGCGGAGGTGCTGCTGGCACCGCTCAAGGAGGTTATTGTGAGCTCGGGTGTGAGCAGCTCGGTGGCCTGGAACCCGCAACGGGACAAGCCGCGAGAGGGAGGGGCGAGAGGCAGGGAAGAGGGGACGCCTTTTGGGGTGACGCGCGGCCGTTCGTGGGGGGCTGGTTGCACTGGTGAGGCTGAAAGTCCTGAGTCTCCCTCCAGCTCGTGGCTCTCCTTTTTTTATACAAGCGTCTTTATACAGTCGTGTTTTAATCATGAGGGTCCTAAGAACGAAATTTCGAGGCACACGGGCCGGTGGCATTACAAGGTTTCCTTCCCACCATCCCTCCCCTCCCCTCTGATTGGAAGATCTTTACGGATTAAGGAGCCTTTAGGGTTGGGTTTCTCTTCTCCCGCCAAAATCATAAACGCATGCTTATGATTTCAGTGCCTGCCTTTGCCAGTGCAGAAACTGGCCTCTTATCCCAACGCCCACACGCACGCACAGACACTTGTATCTATTGATTGTAGAACCTGAATCTTTCTCTTCCCCAAAGAGCATAACTTGGTGATGGCTGTGGAAGTTTTCTAGTCGGACCCCAAGGCATGCTAGTGCAGCTTGTCATCAGAGCCTGACAAAATGCCCCCAGAAAAGGGACTTTTGGTACCTAAATCTTTGAGTTGTACTGTTTCAAAGGTAGCCACTAGTCACTTGTGACTATTTAAATTTAAATTAATTAAAATAAAATGCAGATAAAATGTCAGTTCCCCAGCTGTACTAACTAGCCTTGCTCAGTTGCCACACGTAGCTACTGGCTATCCAATTGGACAGAGCAGATATACATTTCCATCTTTGCAGAAAGTTCTTTTGGACAGCACTGATCTAGAGCGTACCAGAAGGGAAATGAGTATCCTCAGCTCTGGTCCCCT
>PVIY010050804.1:0-16003 GCA_004026745.1 Myrmecophaga tridactyla
AGGAGGGAGGGAGGGAGGGAGGGAGGGCGCGGGGGGAGGGCGAGGGAGGGAGGAAGTCCGAAAGACAGAGTGAGGAGGGCTCCTGAAGGGAGACGTCAGGCGCGTCCCCCCGGTCCGGCTCACGGTCCTTGCTCGCGGCCGCCACTGCCGGTCGCCGGCCGCTGGTACTCGGCGGGGAAGGAGGCCGGGCTCGAGGAGGGCCCGAGGCCGGGGCCGGGATGCGCCGGGCGTTGCCTCCGGTCCGCCGCCGCCGCCGCCGCCAGGAGCCCCCGCGGAGCTGAGCCCGGAGCCGCCGAAGCGCTGGCCGCGAGCAGCCTCGACCGCAGCTCGGGCGCCGGGCTAGGGCGCTCCCCCGGCCGCTGGCCCGCCCTCGCGCGGGCGCCCTCACTCCGGGCCCCGCGCCGGGCGCCGCGTCCGGGACCCCGATGAGCGCCGAGGGCGGCCCGCCGGTCCCCCTGCGCCGTGCGTGCAGTCCGGCCCCCGGCGCGCTCCAGGCCGCCCTGATGAGCCCGCCGCCCGCCGCGGCCGCCGCCGCCGCAGCCCTGGAGACCCCAGCAGCCTCGTCGGCGGCGGCGGCCGCAGCCTGCGCCTCGGCCTCGGCCTCCTCGAGCTCCACTAGCGCCGCCGCGGCCGCCTGCAAGGGCGCGGGCGGGGGCGCGGGCGCGGGCGGCGGGGCGGGGGCCGCCAAGAAGGCGAGCTCGGGGCTGCGGCGGCCGGAGAAGCCGCCCTACTCGTACATCGCGCTCATCGTCATGGCCATCCAGAGTTCGCCCAGCAAGCGCCTGACCCTCAGCGAGATCTACCAGTTCCTGCAGGCGCGCTTCCCCTTCTTCCGCGGCGCCTACCAGGGTTGGAAGAACTCGGTGCGCCACAACCTCTCGCTCAACGAGTGCTTCATCAAGCTGCCCAAGGGCCTCGGACGGCCCGGCAAGGGCCACTACTGGACCATTGACCCGGCCAGCGAGTTCATGTTCGAGGAGGGCTCGTTCCGCCGCCGGCCGCGCGGCTTCAGGCGGAAGTGCCAGGCGCTCAAGCCCATGTACCACCGCGTCGTCGGCGGCCTGGGCTTCGGGGCCTCGCTGCTGCCCCAGGGCTTCGACTTCCAGGCGCCGCCGTCGGCGCCGCTCGCTTGCCACGGCCAGACCGGCTACGGCGGCCTCGACATGATGCCCGCGGGCTACGACGCGGGCGCGGGCGCCCCGGGCCACGCGCACCCGCATCACCACCACCACCACCACGTCCCGCACATGTCGCCCAACCCGGGCTCCACCTACATGGCCAGCTGCCCGGTCCCCGCCGGGCCCGGGGGCGTCGGCGCGGCGGCAGGGGGCGGCGGCGGCGGCGGCGGCGGTGGCGGCGGCGACTACGGGCCGGACAGCAGCAGCAGCCCCGTGCCCTCATCCCCGGCCATGGCGAGCGCCATCGAGTGCCACTCGCCTTATACGAGTCCCGCGGCGCACTGGAGCTCGCCCGGCGCCTCGCCTTACCTCAAGCAGCCGCCCGCGCTGACGCCGAGCAGCAACCCCGCCGCCTCTGCGGGCCTGCACTCCAGCATGTCGTCCTACTCGCTGGAGCAGAGCTACCTGCACCAGAACACCCGCGAAGACCTCTCAGGTAACGGCGCACCCCGCTGCCGGAGTCGGCCCCCCAGGCCACGCGCTGCTTCCACCCCGGCTGGAGCGCCACAGCCCAGCGCCGTGGGGGTGGGAAGCTGGCCGGGGTCTTACAGACGTCCCGTAGTCCCGGCCAGACTGCCGCCTGCGAGGAAGAGGCGACCCAATGAGGGCCACTCAGGCCTCCAGCCTGGAGGTGGGCTTAGCTTTAGGAAGATGGCATTTTTCTTTCTCAGGACCTTGGCTAAGGAGCTGTGTCTAGTTTCTTCTGTCGTCTTTTGAGTTCGTTTTTGCAGTACTTGGGTCTCAAAGTAAATATCTGGAAGGGAGACATTTGCACGCTCAGGACTAGGGTGGGGGGGGGTTTGCTGGGCAAGTGTTGAGAGGAAGGAGGGCAGGAGGGCGGAGTAGAGAAAAGCACAGTGGAGTCCCAGGATCTTTCACAAAACAGAAATATCGCCAGGGGGAGGGTCGGGAGCTGTTGAGGAGCCCCCTCCCCCACTGCCCCAAGTGGACCCAGTTCTCCACACATGGGGCTATCCTGAGCCAGCAGGACTCAGGACCCCGCTGTGACTGAGCTACTTGTAGTGTGGCAGGTTTAAATTGTGTCAGTGGCAGATTATGAAAATTTATTGACTTGCCAGAGGCCTTGAAATGTGGGAGGGGATGAATGGAAGTGGAGGAGGGAATTTGAATATTTAACCAGGTTTATCCAAAGAGGGGAAATAAGCCCTCTTCTATTAAGCTCTCTGAGTCACCTACTGACAGCAAATTAAATAGGGTCCTACTGCCAATCCTGGCAAGGACAGAAGGTGCTTTGCTCACTCACCTCTGTCATTAGACAGTGGCTCATACAATGACAGATACACAGTATGTTCATGTATATATATATATTCATGCATACACGATATATTCATGCATACATGATATTCGTGTGTGCATGCAGCTGGAGCATCTGGGAGCAAGGAAGCCCAGAAATGGGCGAAAGATGTTGATTCCCTTGGCGGTGAAATTTCCTAAATAGGCCTTTAAATGCGGGTCTCAGAGGTTAACCAAACAAAGCCAGTCTCGGCAGGACCACACCGAAGAGGGTTTTAGCCTGACTTAACCCGCTGAGAGCAGTCTTGTTCAATTTTATGGGAATTTCAACAAGTAACCAGTACAGATGACCCTCCCCTCTGATTCCATTCTTCCCTTGGAGAGGTTTTCAATCACACGTGTGCACACACACACCCACCTCGCCGGCCCTCTCCCCCCTTCAGGGCAGGCCCGACTTAACTTGAACCCCGGGTGCGACTAGCAGCTGCAGTAGCGGCCTGAAAGCAGGGCCCTGAGAACAAACCCACGCAGGAAGGCGATTTCGACTCCTGAAGGCAACTTTCTCCCCACCCCAGACACCGAACCACCATCAATACGAGGGGTTGGAAACACAGTTCTTTGTCTTGGAGAGGAACTAGCAGGCGGGCCTGGCGCCCTCCCCACGCACCCTCCCTGTGCTGGGCCTACTCGGGCCCCGGTACTGCCCCTCTGGCCTAGTGAGAGACGCTGGGGAGGCGGTCGCTAGGGCCTGACTCTCTGTCCCTTCCTCCCTCACCCCCGGGCCCCTGTCTCTCTCGAACGTCCTACATCCGCCCTGCGGAGCCTGTTTTGCTCGGTCGAGGTCCCCCCACCCCCCGCGAGGCTTTGAAGGCCCAGCTGGGTGTCTGAGGGGTCCGACAGGACGCAGACAGTGGGCTGACACCCCCAGGTACCCCATCTGGTTCCTGCCCGGCTACCGCAGCTCCCACTAAGGGTGGGGCACGCGCGGCCACGGCGCGTTTCGCGGGGGCCGGGGCCTTCCTGGGCGCCTTTACGCAGCCCTGCAGGCCTCTAGAGAGGGTGGCTGGGGCCTTTCGGTCCCGCCGGGTACTCCCCGCTCCTGGCCGCCGCCTGTGGGTGCACGCTCTCTGCCCCCCACCCTCCACCCCGGCCGGCTCCAGGCCCGCTCGTGGAGGGTCAGGAATTTGGCACCCAGATGTATTTAAACGCGACGGAGGAACCCACGTGTGGGCAGAGCAGCGAGCGCAGACCGGGGTCAGGTTAGGCCCAAGTCGCGTTTGATTGGAGTTGTGCGGCCGCGTGTGTTTGGTTACAATCCGTTTTATCGGTCAATAAACCCAGCCGGGTCAGCAGGCGCTTAGCAAGCCTGTGGCTTCTTACCCCGGACCCGGCGAGCCGAGGGTGCGGGGTGGGGGGTGGCCGGTGACTGCGCGCCAAGGGTGTCAAGCCTCCCTTTAGGAGTTCCCTCCGCTTAGCACGCGGCGGGTTAGGAAAGACCTCAGCGAAGAGGCCTCCCCACCGCGGCGGGTTCGGGGGACTCCCAGGCCCCAGCCGCGCCGACCCCGGGAAAGCAAAAGTAAAAGTGGGTTGCGCGGCCCCCGCCCGGGGCAGCCGACTCCGGCGCTCTGCAGACTGACCCGCCCGGGAGAGGCGGCGAGACCCGAGCCTTCTTGTCCTGGGTTCCGAGGGCCGCCCTCTCCGGCCAGGCCCCGACCGAGGGATATTGCGTGTAGTCCCGGGCCTCTCTAAATTTAGCTGAAGATGTTCCGGACCTGCAAGCAGCTCAAAGACCCGTGCGGAGGGAACAGAGGGCTGCCTTGTTCTTTCCTGTCCCTTTCCGCAGAGATAGCACTGTTTTCATCTTCCCCTTTTGGCACAGGGAATATCCCCGCTGTGACACACCGCTCTGAGCGTGCCAAATTAGCTGGAAAATAAGACGGGAGCCTCAGAACGAGAGAAGAAGGCGGGCTGCGGTGTTTCTGGGACAGGGGCCTCGGTCCCCGCTGCAGCCAGAGGCTCGGAGCAGCTGCGGCCACTGCACTGCTCTGCGACGTGCCCGACCGTCAGCTGGGGCCAAACTGACCCCTCTCCTCCCGCAGGGTTCGTCCTGGGGTTGAAACCCCAGCCGCAGCCTCAGGGAATAATATGGAAATTCAGGCACAGAAGAACCGGCTTCCGGGAATCTTGCTGTGTATTTGTGACATGCGAAACAAAACCTCATGATTCCAGAGTCCTTTAAGACAGTTTGGAACTGGGAGAAGCTTCTAAGGGTTGGTTTTCTCCACCAGTTTTATAGCCATATACACAGGGACACACCAGCCCCTCTCATATCCTGGATTCAAATAAGACAAGTTAAAATACAGTTTTTTAAAATAAAGCACCCCGTCGTCAGTGAGATGAATTTCTTCCTGAAAAGGTAATTTTTTTTCTCTTTTCAGTGGGACTGCCTCGATACCAGCATCACTCCACTCCCGTGTGTGACAGGAAAGACTTCGTGCTCAATTTTAATGGCATTTCTTCTTTCCATCCGTCGGCCAGCGGGTCCTATTATCATCACCACCATCACCAGAGTGTCTGCCAGGACATCAAGCCCTGTGTCATGTGACTGGACAGAGACAAAGCCATGCTTCTCAGATAGGAACTCTGTGGGCTCCCCGGGGAACTCGTAACGTGCCCGCAGGTAGCAGTAAGTACCACACCTGTCACTTCGCCCAAATATCCAGCAGAGCATCGGTTACTGACACTTTTCCACCAGTCCTAGGAGGACCTCTCCTGGCAAGGAAATGTTCAGAATACGTGGGGGCTTCCCGGACGGGGCAAAAGGGATGGAAAACTGAGTTTCCATAGTGGAGATGGTAGCTGAGAAATGTAAACGTGTTAACTCCGGAATCTTCATTGTCTTCCGTAATCAGGGTCTGAAAAAGAGCAGACAAGCTGTCTTGCCGTTTTCTTTGTCTATGAAAACTTGTGTGTGCTTTTTAAAAAGGCAGTGCTAAGCACTAGATTTCCAGAAATCCCCATCTTGTCGCCTAGCTAAGTAGGAGAATTCCGTCTTGCCAAACCGGATGCAGGTACCAAAGAACACTACCAAGAAAATATTTAGAGATCATGTGGTTAGTCTAAGAAAGCAGTCTTCAGTATTGTGACAATACAACGTTTTTACAAGGTTGTTTTCTACCACCATATTTTAAAGATATTTTTATGATCTTTATGTATACTCACACTCTTGCTTGTATTTTTAAAAAAGAGGATATATTTGCACTTATGTATACTTTTACAGTTTGCCAAAATATTTTGATGTACAATTTTTTTTTCAATAAAATGTATATAACAAATAGTTGTTTTAGGGACATATTTTCTCCACGGACATCCCACTGTCAGCCAGGTTCACTTCGCCACTGTGCCAGTCATGCAACTCTACACTGCTGTTTTGTTTCCCCAACGTTGTATAATTGACGTGGTGTGGGGTCTGTGCCTCGAGTAACACAGGCCAGGTTCCCGTTGTGGGTCTTCTCAGGAGAGAAAGAGAAGAAGGAAAGTTTTCTGTTCTTTCTTTTTTTTTTTTTTTTTCCTGCACCCTAGCTTTTTCTGGCTAAACAAAAACCAGAAGGTGAAAGGAACTTAAAAGAAAACCAGGCAAAGATAATGAAAGGCAAGAGTTGATTTGAGCAAGAGCTTTGTGCCCCCTTTGTTCTCTTGCTTGTGCCCAGGAGAGGACCTTCCTTTGCTTTCCTCCCTTCCCCACCAGCACATGGTGACAGGCTTGATGCAGGTTCCTACTTCCCCTTTGCCAGTTGTCCAGTCTTTCTCGGCTAGGATTTGTGAAGGCTGCTGAGTAGTTGTGGGGCAGGCTCCAGACACATCCGGGCATCTTTGGAGAGCCACATTTAACCCATGTCTTCCAGAAGCAGGATTTCACTTCCATACAGCACTCTAGGGTGGTTGCCCGTCCCTACCTCTGATTATCTCAGTGGGTCAGTCCTGCTTAGCAGCGACCCCCAATAACCCCAGGCATCTCTTCCTTACCCCTCAAGAGAGACTCATCCGTCTTCTGCCTTCTAACAAATAATTGAAGATTTCCCTTAAAGGTTCTCATTCCATTTCCTAAGGCTCAAATCATGAATGCTCATGCCAGAATGAGAGATGCTTTGGGTTAAAGAGAAAAAAATAACAGGCCAGCGAGGCTGGGGAACTTGTCCCTCACCCAGCCTACTCTCCGTCTGACCAGCCCTTCAGAGTCACGGGCAGTGGGCATCAGCCGTGTCACACGGGGGCCACCTCTGGCTTTTTTGTTGTTTTTTTTTCCCCCCCTTTCCTGAACGGCTGAACGGAAAACTGACCTTTGTTTCCCATCCCCTGAAAGGTCTTTTTCCCAATCCATCATGATACACTTAATACCACTCAGGAGATAACTCAACACACAGGGCTTTTGTATTGCAAGTGAATGTCAGTCCAAAGATGGGCTTATTAGCAAAACATCTTGTTTCAAACAGTCTTAACCATCTCCCTAATCCTTGAGCTTCCTTCTTATATTTCCAAAATTAAGTAGTGATTTAAACATTTTTTTGTATCTCCATTATCATATTTGCAGTTAAACAGGGCTTTTTTTTTTTTCCTTTTAAACTGAGCTACTCAGGCCTGCTATAAATTATAAAGTCAGTTTCAGAGTTTGCTCCGACCACAGTGCTGTGTTTACATTCCTTCCGAGGCAGCCTGCATGGTCGTAATTTATATCCTAAACACTTGAACGTAACTTGTTTATACAGAGAATGACAGGACCTCAACGATAAAAAAGAAAAAAACCTGCGCCTGTCGGACCGACCGCATTAAAAAGGCGAGCACGCCCCCTAGTGGGCTGACCCGTGCTGGTGACTCAGATTTCTAGTGGTGTTTAAAATAAGGATTTATAAAAAAAATTCCAATGGTCCATTTTGTGGTGTTTTCCGGACAGAGAAATTTTTAAGTACTTTTAAGTATTAAAGAAATATAATTTTTGGTCTTAGGAGAAGCTTTTTGCTTTTTCTATTTTCCTTTTTTCCTTGTGTTGCCCTGATCCAGCTCAAGACTCATTATCCTGAACGTACTTCAAAGGCATTGAAAAAATTCTAACTGGCCACCTTTGCAATTGTTACTTTTAGACTTCTCCCCGAATAAGATAATTTTTCATTTCCTTTTGAGCCCAAATTCCTTACAATAGAAGGTCTTCTCTCCTAACCGACAGGCATATTCTCCTCCCCTTTGTTTTCTTGTTTATTGGTTGGATGTGGAAATGAGCCATGCTTGGCTTTGCGTTTCTCAAATCTTAGTGATTTATTCTAAAACAAGCGCTACCACGCATTTAGGAGTGAAAAATAAATGACCTAACTCAAAGGGAGATAGATGCTTCCATTATTTTTTAAATCAACTATATTACGAAAGCTTAGAGTTTCTGCTCGTTGACTTGACTTGTAAACGCCATATAAAGAGGCATTTGATTCTTTTGTGTAAGAATGACTATGTGTATTGGGTTTTGTTTTTTCAGTTGGGGCTGTATAAATAAAGGAGGAAGAGGCCAGGTACATACCGAGTATGTACATCTTCATTTGCCAGAACTTCTATACAAATACCACACACTGCTTGGTGTAAACAACGGGAATTTACCGCCTCACAATTTTGGAGGCTAGAAGCCCAGAATCAATGTATCTGGAAGTGGCTTGCCAGCAATCCCATAACTGTCACCTGGCCATCGGTCTCCTTCAGTTTTTTCTTGTGGCTTCTACTTTCAATGTCTAAATTTCCTCTGCTTGTAAGGACTCCAGTCCTACTGGATGAAGGTCCACCCTGCTTTAGCTGAGCCTCATCTAAATAAGATCTTCAAAGAGCCCCACAGGATTGGGTCTTAGAACTTAAACGTGTCTTAGTAAGGGGCATGATCCGATCTACCACCATGGTATATAAAGAGGCATTTGATTCTTTTGTGTAAGAATCATCCCTGTGTTTTGTTTTTAGTTAAAGGCTGCATAAATAAAGGAAAAACCAGGTCATTTCTGAGCTTGGACCAAATACTGGGCGTTTACTGTCAAACCTCAGATTTTATTTAATGTTTTCACTGCCCCTGGGACGTAGGGGTTTTAACCCTGTTCAGAGATGCGTGTTACGTCTTATGGCTACCAGCGGTCCAGACCATTTCTTCTGATTTCAAATCATTTCATGCAGTTTACCCAACGCTGGAGAGAACTTTGCATCTCATGTAGCAGGAATAGAAGCAGTGGGTCTCTTCAGTCTAAAGCAGCAGGTCTGAAACTCACATGTGCATAGCAAGACCTGGGAGGCTGATAAAATGCAACAAGGAGGGGCCACCCCTAGTCTCTGGTTCAGCAGGTCTGGGACTGGGCTCAAGAATTTGCCTTCCTAACAAGTTCCCAGGTACGGCTGATAGTGCTGGTCCAAGGACCACACTTTGAGAACGAGGGTTCTAGAAAAAAAAAGTTTGAATTACAGACATTTTACAGATTCAGATGGGTGGGTGTTAAAGCCAGCCCATTCATTACTTAAGCAAAGATCTAAAAGGGTTTTTGGAAAAGAATATGTCCATCCAAGTACCTCTGTGATTGATGACTGGCCCTTTGGGAAAGTGCAAGGATGAATTTTGAACCCTGTTCTATAAACTAGGCCATCCCCATTTTTATTCAAAGCAGTGTGGCCTTTTGTTTTTATTCTGGTAAACTTTGTAAAGAGAAGTTGATGGAAGCACTTAAGTCTCCTTGCCTCAGTAGGGCAATAAGCCTAGGTATTTATACGCTAGTTATAATATCTGAATTCTCCAGAGAGGAGGAGAGACTTCGAACATGTGGGAAAATAAACTGCCTTATTTGTGGTAAAACCTTCTGAGGATGGGACAGAGAGAAGGCAAAGAAGTAGGGCTATTCTCTCAATATTCAGTAAAAGTGATTCCTGGATTCTAATGGATGAGGCAATACAAACCATACGCTGCGAGACAGGGAGGGAAGGAAAGAGGGGAAGAAGAGAAATCTTGAGATGAGTCTCTGAAAAATGTCTCACGATATCCTGTACAAAATGAGCAAGGCAGCTCTTAGAAATGGACCAGCCCCCTGGGAGACTGCCACAATCTCTCCAATTCTCCAATGCTTTTATGTACCTTTTGGTTGAAAGGCTGATATACTTCTGTTTCTCTTGGCTTCTTTCTGAATTCTGGGGAAGTAAATTCTCTAGTTGTGCATGATCAAAGTTTCTGAACTGCTTGCTGCAGCAACTTCTAGAGAATTTAAGGAGAATAATCTTGGCTTGTGTTTTAGAAAGTAGAAGTCTGATTGCTGGGGAAAGACTTCAGGCTTATAGTCTCTGCCACAGTATATTACAATGGAATCAGCACCTCCTTCCTGAAAAAAAAACTCTCCTGTGGATTCATATATACCTAATTGCTGTGCATTGCATTACCATGGTGATGCATTCAAAACAGGCACCGACTTATTTAGAATGGAAATGTATTTTAATGTATTTTATCAGAACGGAAGTACACTTTACCAAACCTGCCGCTATGAAACACTATCTCACCAAGGAAAAACATCACAGATTTAGACCTTGGGCCAGTGAGGGCCACAGCACACGGAAGTCAAGTTCATTTGGGGAAAAATGAAAGCCCTGGAAGTTCTTTTAGAGTTCAGAGCTCCCTGCCTCTGTAGCAATCACACTAATAAATATTCAAGTCTCCATTCCCAAAGCTTCTACAGAACTCCAAACAACTCATGTTAAATGCCTGGGGACTTGCAGGACACAGAGCCCTGTCCAGCCCACTTTTGAATTTCCCTTCCTTTTGGTGTGAATGTATTCATGAAGAGCTGCAGGAAAGCCTGTGCCCTGTAGCCCTGGTCCTGCCCATACTTCCAGCCTGGGAAGGGCTCATGTTTTCATCAGGAGACCCTCACAGCCTTTGGAGGTCAGATGCACAGAGCTGCCTGTCTCATGGTTGAAAATAGGAATCCCGGGAGCTTCGGCCACAGGCAGGAAATGATTCACCCACAGACCACAGCACACCACTTCCACGAGGCTGAGCACCTCTGGGCTCTGCTCAGGAATCACAGGCTGTTTTTAATTAGATGGAGTCTGTAACCAAGAATGTGGGGAGAAGGGAGCCTCATTCCTCTCCACTAGCAGCCATTGCAGCTGCCATTGCATCTCGTGTCACTACTCTGAAAGCCAGCCCTCATCCTCAGATAAATTTCATCCCTTGGTTCTTGTGGACCCCTGCTACCGGAATCTGGACTTTATCCAGCATCCCACACTCCCTTTCCTTCACCACGGTAGCTCCTCTGATGTGCTCAGAGGCATGACATGTAACCACCATCATCATCCTAGTATAACCAAGGAAATGGAGGTGAGGAACCATCGTGGGGTCCTTGCACTGGGCTTACCAAGCAACTTCCATATGTCCCTTCCATCTGTAAGCACTTCTGTGTGGGGACCCCTGTGCTGCATGTAGTGTTTAGGCTCCCCTTAGTTGATTCAACCACCTCACTGAACAGGCAGAAAGCGGCCTTAAAACTTGTGATTGACTGGCTGGACCACAGGGCCGAGGGATGTTTACACTTACAGCTATCCTTCAAGGAAAATGAAAGAAGCTGGAGGGGCTACTAATAGGGAAATAATTGCTTTACTAGGTTGAAACACAAGGGGCCCTGGCCAATAAGCACATCCTCTAAGATGTGCTTTTTTGTTGGCCCAGCACTAATCTGGTGAGCATTTGCACTCAGCGGGGTTGCAACCCCAGTGCTTGTCGGGAGAGCCCAGGGAGCTCACAAAATGCACCCCTGGCTGCCACCCTCCCCAGTCAATTAAGTTAGAATCTCAGGGGCATGGGACCTGAGCCTCAGTAACTTTTCAAAGTTCTCCAGACAATACGAATGCTCAGGCCAGCATTGATAACTACTGACTAGCACTATCTTACTTAATTTTCACCAAAAAAATCCTGTTAAGACATTACTGTCATGAGCTTGCTCAGTTTGCAGGTGAGGAAATTGAGCCTCAGGTTGGTGGTGCAAGGGGCAGGGCTGATGTTTGGACTCGTTCTCCGACCTGTAAAGCCATTACGGTCAACCTCAGCTGCCGATGGAACCACCTGCAGAACTCTGAAAACTCCAGATGCCTGTCAAGCGCTCTGGAGGTGGAACCCAGGCATCAGCCACCTTTAAAGCTCCCGAGGGATCCAAGGTGCAGCCGGACTGAGGGCCGTGCTCGAGTGCCATCCTCGAGTTCCGTCCTGCAGCCCCTGATGTGGGTGGCAGCTCTATCCTCAAGCTCCAGTGTGAGGGACTTATCCCCACTCAAGGGTGAGATTCTCAGGGAAGGTGCACTGGCAGTACCGTCCTAGTCATGCCTCCATTAACCAACTGCTTGGGCTTTTTCCCCAAAGGAAAGTTGGACTGCCGCAAGGCCCAGACATGAGGACAAGGGTGCATGGCAGGCGGGAACGTTCAAGGGGAAAACCAGAAGGCTGAGAGCAGGGGTCCCCTTTCATGGTGCAACTGGGCTGGCCCCAGCGGACACACTTGCAGACCCACAGGGCAGCTAGGCTGGCCAGTCTGCATCAGGACATCTGGGAGGCCAACTGCGCCCTGCCCAGCACCTGCCACAGGGGCATTGTCCATATTCTCACGGGTGCATGGCAGGTCCACAGTCCCTGGGCATTAGGGCACAACCATCCAGCGAGAAGTTCCAAGCCCAGGGACCCCTCACAGATAAGCTGGAAAAAGCAGAGATGCTAAGGACATGGTATTCGAGGCCAGTGGTACCCAAGTCATTGCCCAGAGAAAATAGGCGGACGCACAGCTGGCTGACACACCGCTGTGCACACAGGCACACACACACACATGCACAGAGACACACACACCACATGCAGACATGCACACACACATGCATGCCACACACGTACACATATATCCACAGGCACGTGTGTGCACACACCACACACAGATGTGCACGCAGATGCACTCATCCTGTATTCCACTGAGGTTCTATCTTTGAGTTGGGAAGGATTTTATCATGCCTGCCATCTTGCCACATCCCCAAATTGATCACAGTAGTTTAATAATCACCTTCTGAGGTTTCCCTTTTTCTAATGGAAGGACTTCCCCTCCTCTAATCCCAAAAAAGAAGAAAAGAGCCTCTTTTAAATTAAAATGCAGCTCTTGTTTTCAAAGGCTAAACCGGGCCCCCCGGGGCCGTGGCCAAGGTTCTGGGCTGGAACCAGAGTTTTCCAAGCTGTGGGCAGCTTCTCCCAGGCACACTGTTCCGGGTGTGGCCATTTGTTGACAAAGTGTGTTTACAAACCCCCACCCCCTCTTGGCAGCCCTCATGAGGTGGGAGGTCCCAGGGGCCTTTGATTCTTTTAGCCTCTCGACCCAGCCTACCCCCTTTCATGACAAAAATAGGGCTTGAGAGGGTGGGGCAGAGGGTTGCCTGATCCTTTTGGATGACTACTTCTCTCCAAGAGTTCCAAGAGGAACCAAGTGACCTGGCTGGGAACCTCAACTTAGAGGCGAATCTCAAACAACTAACATTTTGCCCAGCATCACGTAAACTAAAGGCAATGAGCTAGGCTTGGGTCTCTGCCACTGCAGGGAAGTGGCCTGCAGACCAGTGAACCTCACAGAGTCACTCCAGGCTTTCAGGGAGTGAAAATTAAGAAATCCTTCTCCTCATCATACCTGAGGAAATAGCTCCTGGAGAGTGTACAGAGTTAAGTGCCCCATTGAGGGTCTTCACACTGCCTCCCACACCCACACACCCCCTCCAGAAGACCTCCCAAACAGGAAGTGAAACCAGAGACTCCAGATCCAGCAGAGCTTACTATTTTACATAAGCTGTCCATGCCTCAGTCTCCTAAGCTGGACAATGAGGAGACTCAGACTAGCATAAGTATTGATAGGATGCCGGATGCTGAAATGGGCTACAAAACAGTTAGTGTCTGGGGGTACAGGGGTAGGTAGTTCAGTGGTAGAATTCTCACCCGTCCTGCGGGAGACCCGGGTTCGATTCCTGCCCCATGCACTTCCTCCCAAAAACAAACAAACAAAAGCAAACAAACCAACGAACAACAACAACAATAAATCAACAAATGGTGCTGCAATAAAGGGATACTCACATGGAAAAAGAATGAAATGTGACCACACAGCCTACAAAAAAAAAAAAAAAACCCCACAAAAAACAGTTCCTGAAATAATGTAAGTGGTCAAGAAACGGTTCCTGCTGAAAAATGCCTTCATGATGAACCACCCCAATCCTTCCATCCTATATACAGAGCTGAGTCTCAGATACTTCAGAAATAGAGAGCACTTGTGCACGTGAATTGAGGAATTGAGACAGAAAAGTTATAGACCAACTTCACAGCTGATCAGAAACATACTTGATTTCTTAATGTCCTCAGTCCAGGACCTTCTCCACTGCACAAGACCGTGCTAGGTTAAACCACCTCCCTAAAGAATGCCGAAGAGAGCTGACCCATTTGAGCACATCCTTTTGTCTCTGTGGCATCCCCTGGAGCACTATGTGGGCTGGAAGCTAAAGTCATTTCCTTCAGATCATGAATAGTTTAAAGTAAGCATGTAAATTTACTCTAGACCCTCTCCAGACTGCATTCTTTGGGGCGGAGCAAAGTCTATTGGTTACTGACCCCACAATTCCCTGGAGAGGCATCATCTTTTTCCCCAAACTACATCAGACAGAGTCCCTGAGTCAAAGATCACACTTCCCAAAACAGAAAGATGCCTTTTAACTGGGGGTCAAGGCTGAGCAGGGCTGGCATTGATTGTGAATCATCGCAGCAGTGTACATTCATTATTTTATTCAACCCCACAAATCGTCAGACGAGGTGGGGTATTCCTAACCCTGTTTCATAGATGGACCAGGTCAGTGCTTGGAGAGCTGAAATCTGCACCCAGATTTCCCTGACCCCATTTATCAGCCTCACAGCTGAGTGGCGCTGGGGTGGGGCTGGGTGGCGTGGGGTAGAAGCCCAAGTGGAGTTGATTTCCCTGGAAATGCCCCAATCACCAAGGCCTCGTGATGTTCCCTTGGTAGTTCCTAAGATGCACACACCACACTTGTCCATCAAGCTAATAACTGTTCAAGACGCACCCCAGAGCAAGAAAGATGTTCTCCAACTTTGCCCCATGTGGAGGGAACTGAATGCATGAGACACTGGATGACTGCAGCTTCTAAGGAAGTGTGGGAGGCCAAGAGGCCAAGTCAGGCAGTGTGTGATCTCCTTAGGTCCCAAGGAGGAATCAGCCACTTGGCCATCTGGTACTTCCTGCATGTGCAATGAGCTTCAGCCATGGACAAGCCAGTACCTCCAGAACCCAGGTCCCAGTCTCAGTTCCTGAGAATAGGAGATGATCTCTGGGCACCCCTGGTTTACAGGGAGGTTCTTCCCAGAGAAGAGGAGGACATGGTCCCTCCCTCAAGCAGACACCTGGCTGGGGGCAAGGAATGGACTCATTAGGTAGACTCCCACTGTGCTGGTTTGAAAGGATGTATGCACTCTAGAAAAAGCCATGTTTTAATCCTAAACCCATTTTGTAAAGACAGCCGTTTCTTCTAATCCTTATTCAGTACTGCATGTTGGAAACATTGATTAGATTATCTCTATGGAAATGTGACTCGATCAAGTGTGGGTAATAAACTTGATTAGGTAGAGACATGTCTCCACCCATTCCAGATAGGTCTTGAATATTTTACTGGAATCTTTCAAAAGAGGAAGCATTTTGGAGAAAGCTTCAGAATGACATAGTCAT
Source organism: Myrmecophaga tridactyla (assembly GCA_004026745.1). Lineage (NCBI taxonomy): Eukaryota > Metazoa > Chordata > Mammalia > Pilosa > Myrmecophagidae > Myrmecophaga > Myrmecophaga tridactyla. Next base: position 15,224 of record PVIY010050804.1, read on the forward strand.
GAGAAGCAGAGTCCACCAGCCAGTGACTTTTGGAGAGGAAGAAGGAAAATGCCTTCCAGGGAGCTTCAGGAACCAAGAGGCCTGGAGAGAAAGCCAGCAGATGCCACAGTGCTTGCCATGTGCCTTTCCAGATGAGAGAGAAACCCTGAACTTCATCGGGCTTCTTGAATCAAGGTATCCTTCCCTGAATGCCTTAGATTGGACATTTCTATAGACTTGCTTTAATTGGGACATTTTCATGGCCTTAGAACTGTAACTTGTAACTTATTAAATTCCCCTTTTTAAAAGCCATTCCATTTCTGAGTTATTGCATTCTGGCAGCTAGCAGACTAGAACACCCACTTAGGACATCAGGGGTGCATGGAGAAGAGAAGGAAAGTGAGCCCCACTCCCGTTATGACCACGGACGACAAGGACTGTGCCTGCTAACGTCACATCCAGCATACTGAAAAGTCCCCATCGGTCTGGGAGAAGACAGGACCCAGCGGAGATGGAGCCCCAGAGGTACTACAAGGCATATCAAAGATGGATCCTGGCAGGGCTGCAGTCTGGTGGCACTTCCATTTTATTTCTGTAATCCAGGCCTTCTTCCATAGAGTTTTCCTCATTTCTCTTGCAGTTCTCTTTGTTTCTCAGACCATAGCAAAGGCTGAGTCATTGAGGGATTTTAATTTGGCAAACAAGATTCTAAGAGAAAGAATGAAAGAAACCACAATCCTATTAATAATTATATGCAGAACAAGGCCAAAGTTACAACTTTCATTTTTCTTCCCCAAATTC